>NTHP01000313.1:0-11270 GCA_003416845.1 Oplegnathus fasciatus | reverse complement strand
ATGATAAAGATTTTTTACACATGTAAACAAGAGTAAAATAGAGCAATTGCCTGTTGTGAAAGTATCCGTACTGTAAATCCAAGAAGCGTGGTACAGTATGTTGGTTGGTTTGTATGGTAAGAGTGTATTGTGTCAGGTGAAGTTGGCATACTTTGATTTAATGAAGAGTGTCAGTCAAACAGTCAGACTTCTGGAAAAACTGTGAATGAAAGCCGGTTGCGCTCACTGCCAAGAAATCACACTGTAGAGAGTTGGCGACATCATTCGCTAGCTTTGGTGGGTTGCTTAAGGGATCAGGTGCTGTGCTTTTGTAAGACTTAGCTAGGAAAACAGGAGTTTTGTTGAAAAGCAATTGCAAAACATTACCACTGACCCAAAATAGGACCCAGTGGGAGGCCTCGCAACTTGGAAAGAAGATAGACTAGACAAGACAGAAAAAGAAAAAGGAGTCAGGACGCAGGAGGACGGGAGAGACTTTCTCCACTCATTATATCAGTAGAGTCCTCTGTTATGTAAACCCTGATGTCCACTGGGAAATTATATAAAATGGTTATTGAACACTTAGCACCATGAAGGACAGGAAAATGGTCCTCTCATACAGGGTTAGACAAACGTTGACACACACACCTCTGTGGTCGCTTTGTAGCTTCAAAAGGATCCAAATCAATTCAGCAGAACCAGAAACGAACGTTTCACCTGGATTCCACCGTCGCTGCGCCGTGTTCCGGCTGTGACGCGGCCACCGGAGCTGATCGCCGCCACTCTGGACAATGGCATTGTCAACCTGGCACCTACATTACCCACAACGCAACTTGATCGCCCACAGTTTGTTTGGAGATTCTCTATGTCCTCCGTCAAAGAAAGTAGTGGTGTTCCTTTTCTACCATTGTTTGTGTTGAATAAATGAACAAAGTGAATGGGATGAGATCATCAATGCTTCTCAGTAAAACATGATCAAATAGTCGTATTAAACATGTATAAATATAAAATATAAATAAAGGCATGTCAGTAACAACAGCTTCTTTCAAATAAAGGCCTGCTTCTTTCTTCAGATAAAGGAAATAGAATACATTATTTGAGAAGAAGTATGTGCTTTATACATGTGCAAACACAGTATGAACAGAGGATGCTGTAGCTCGCTTTAACTTAGTGTTGAGTGACTGCGGTAATGTTGATCTTTATAGCACAAATGACGAGAAATGCATGAGAAAAAAAGAGGGCCAAACTTAACTGAAGCACTCTAGCGGCAGATATATCAAGAGGAATGATAGGCGGGCCAAATGAAAAGCATGGGTGCATCTGCATGGGTGTGAGAGATAGTGTGTCTACCTTCAGCAGACACGATAGAGGGCAGAGAGATATCAACAGCTTGGCCTATTATCTGGTCTAATGGAGGCCCTTCTGTTAGAAACAAAAGCCCTCGGTTGTTTTGCATCAGCTCTTCTGATGATTGGCCGACGTTCGTCCCACGTCGATGGAGTCAATTAAAAGCTCCATCCGTCAAGCGGCTCAGGCTGCCTGACGCCAAGCCTCGGTGGGAAATACACACTGTCGCTCACTCACCAATTTACTGTCATGGGTGTCTTTTTTTCTTTATTTATTTTCTTTCTTTTGGTCTTTCCTTCTGTCTGTCTGTCTGCCTTTCTTTCTGTATTTCTTTCTTTTCCTCTTTTCTCCTCATGTCTAAGTCACCATGCAAGGCTTCTAAAAGCAATTTCACCCTTCCTGTGCTGTCACGCTCCATGTGCACAATTTCCTATTGTTTGGTTTTAAGTGTAATTTGTAAATTTTCAATATATACCGAATATATTGAAAATATACAGTGTGTGGTGTATTTAATATGTGAACCTCATAAAAATGGTCTTAAAACTAAACATGAAATTGCAGCAGCCACAGTGTATTGTACTGTATATTAAGGAGGTATTCAATGAAAATAGGAGCTGTAACAATGAGGTGATAAAAATTCACATCCACATATTTGTCTTTCTCCCTAATAGGATTAGGATTGTTCCTGCCAGCTCCTGCCAGTCCTCATCCTGGTGTTGGCACACTACAATATATAAAACAGTATGGCCTAACACACACACACACACTGATGCACACACTAATACACACACACAGGAGCTTTAACTATGTATCTGAATAATAAACTAAATTATATATTTTACTTATCACCACATAGAAGAGCATTATGTTACACCTAATATATCAAATACTGTGGGCTATAATGCAGGTTATATAAGCCCAAAATAAGTTTTACAGTCCATAAAACCATGCTCACGTCCAACTTTAACAAAAGATACATGGAAAGAAATATTTGTAGGAGATTAAGTGTGAAATAGTTGCCTGATATTTCAGTGTTGACTGCCTCTGTGCAACACACTGAAGTTTCATTTGCAAAGCTCTGTTAACTAAAGCCAGCCACAATCAACAGTTACCTTGGTACAGTGTTAAGCAACCGAGCTTATCACTCAGATATCTAGATAGAACAGGATGAAATCAGCATAACAGTTCTCATAATACAGACATGAATACATTAAAAAATTATATAATCACTGAGGATTTCCACAAATATTAATATACGCTCAATAGCCATATAACCTTAGCTTGAGGCAAATATGCAAACCAATCATAACTGCTGAATAAATCACCTTCATGATACAGAACAACTTAGATTGTGTTCCTTCACACACAAAGAAAGAAGGGAGGGAATAATTGTGTGTTGAGTTCCTTCTCAACTCTTACTGAACCCACAGAGAATTATCACCCAACTCTGCAGTTCCCCTCAGCTCTACGGCAAATTTCAGCATATTTCAGCTCACTGTTTTGTTTTTACAGCCCATAACTCTATTGTTTGGCTTCTCTCTCACCGCTCTGATCAGCCTGGTTTTCACACGCATCAGGCTGCTGATTCCTGCAAAAAAGCTCCAAATAAACCCCACTGTACGCTACAGCACCAAATGACACTCAAACAAAGATAGAGACTCGCTGGTGAAAAAAGCGTTTAGCTGCTAAAGAGAAGGAATTTCCCTCAGGAGTTGGTGGTGACCAAAAACAGAGCAAAAAGAGAGTGGATATTGGGCTGACATTCATCAGATGGACAGAAACAGGACTAACCCTGTGCCACATCAACTTAACTGCTTAGCTATTCATTAATTAGTCGGTTAGTTCCTGATTTTTTCTTGGTAACTAATGATTATGTATACCTGCACCTGAGTGTCACCTTTATTTCATTTATTTGTTTACTACCCTGGCCGTGAATAACCATGAAACCATTAATTAAGCAGAGGTGCATAGGCTATTGCTTTTTTAAATGTTAACTGACCTTTGTGAGACATAAACAGAAATACTTTTCTCTGGCGATAACAAATGTTACTTCTTAATCCAAAAGGACCCGAGGTAACCTCACAAACTCACAAAAGCAAACCTGTGAAACTTTGTCCTGCATATTAAAGTAGCCACTCTTCCTGTGAGCAGATATTTGATTGAACTGTTAATTGATTCTTTAGTGAGAAGATTTTTCACCCAGTAAGCAAGAAGAGCTCAATCTTAGACTCTAATGCTTTACTGAGAAATAGATCAAGGGCCAATTATCGAGTGCAAAGATATAAAACGCAGACATCCG
The DNA here is from genome assembly GCA_003416845.1 of Oplegnathus fasciatus. NCBI lineage: Eukaryota > Metazoa > Chordata > Actinopteri > Centrarchiformes > Oplegnathidae > Oplegnathus > Oplegnathus fasciatus. The sequence goes on along the minus strand of NTHP01000313.1, from coordinate 7,645 downwards.
GGCGTTTCTCTGGTTGTTGTTTACTATGAACACCTGAGCGAAACAACCGTAAAGTAAAAGTCCCTCTTCACTATCTGGTAAAGAAGCAGTCCAAAAAACTCATTAAGTGCACATTACAGAAAAAATATAACCAAATCAAATTGGAGATTTAATGTACCACAAGACCTAATATCATTTACTATAAACGTATTACTTATTTAGGTTAAATGATCCGGAAACACCTAATGAACAAGTTGGATTTGAGAAGACAGTGCTCTGAAATAATTCTCATCCTGCTTAACACTTACGACTTGCTGATGGGGTCTAAATTGAGTGTGTCAGGCCTATTCATCTTGACCGCCCCCCATCATTTCCTGAAAGTTACGAGCCACATTGATTAAGTTCAACAATAGCCTTGTTCACACACAGCCTGAGAAATGGAGCGACTGCCTTAGAGCCCCAGTGATTGCATATATTAGGAAGTAAAGACGCTTTTGAGCAAGACATTTTGTCTCTAAATTAATAAAACTTCACACCCAATACTCACTTTGATGATAATTAAAAATATCAGTTTAACTTCAGTGGCTCTTTATAACGCAAGTGAGGGGGACAATGTAAATGGCATGATGTGTGTATTTTACAATATTATTATTGTACAATATTAGTGTTATTGTAGTAGTGGCAGGTGTTTTTCTCCATGGATGGCAATGTCAGTCAGTCAGTCGGTCTGTTGGTCCAATACTTTAGTGAATACTTTAGTTGTTGAGTGAAATATCTCCATAACTATTGAATGGATTACATGTACCATTAAATTTAGTAAAGGTTCATGTTTACCAGAGAATGAATCCTACTGACTTGAGTTAAAAGTTTCCACAATTTCGTTTTCTGGTTTATAAATGAGCATTAAGGCCTGGACACACCTGGGTTTAAAATGGCAAAATTTCGTGGTGAAATCAATTCATTCGTAGAAGCAGAGTAGGGGTTTCTGGCACACGCATGGAGAAGGGAAAAGGTCTGAAGAGGTCCAAACTCCAGCAACACTTGTAATATTTAGAACAACTTTACTGTTAGACCGAAACATTTCGGCTTGTGGCCTTCATCAGGGTCATCATAAAAACACGTTACAAGAGACATTTAAACAGGGTAGGTATGAAGCAGAAAAAAAGTCTCTTTGTTCAGAAATCAATTAATTCCAATGGAACCAACGCGATCAGAGAATCCACTTAACGAGGCTAAATTAATCCTTTTTTTTTTTTCAGTGAAGCAAATTTTTTGTGCCATTGACCAATATCAAGCCATCTTGACAGTGCTAACCTTTGAGGGGATGTCAGGAGAAGAGGAAGCTATCGTAGCTTGTTAACTGTTTGCACCATTCACTTTTATTTAACCTCCCCTGTCAGAGTAACAACTGTTCCACGAAAGAGCAACAGTCTGCAGACAGTCATGAGAAAGGAGTCAATGGTACAAATGCATCTTGTGAACTTATTTGCTGTGTCTCAATTCGGATACTTCCGTTAGTACATTTTCACATAATACACTGTGTACACTACTTTCGTAGTGGTGAGTTTTGACATGGTAGTGTTGTCTCAAATCGACCATGGCTGTTGTGTACTTATTGGAAATGGTGATCACAACATTTGACCTTTTCTTCTTTTTTTGTAACGGCGAATTGCAACCAGGCAGAGCATTATTGACGACATCTGACGCAATTGTCGCCTGCCAAAATATCTGCCAGCTTGTTTGCTCACTTGACTTCAATTCTATTTATTAAAAATAAATAAAAATGTACGTGCTCTTACTTTTAGTTGCTTCAATTGCAACCGCTGCAGCTTCCTCGGCCGCCATTTTCATAGGTTGATGGTCCTTCCCATTCCGCTGCGTAGCCAAGATGGCGACCACTGAGGGTGAGAAGTGTCGAGCGCTCCACACTCAACTTTTTGACCATTTTGAGTACACCATCCGGGTACTCATAGTGCACTGCACTTATACTGCACCATACTTCTCAGTGTGAACGCACTTATATGCACTCAAAATAGCAAGTGTAAGTACGGAAGTTTTGAGACACAACATTTGTCCCATTAGCAACGGAGCTAAGCAAGTTTGCTTAGCAAGCTTGTTAGACCGGAGGGCTTTATTTTCCCTCTTCAATAACTTGTTGTTGAACACAATGGTGCACAATGGAGAACAAAATGTCAGGGAGAAGTAAACAGAACAGTACAGATAAAATATAAAAGTTTCAGGAGCTATTGTGACTGACTAGTGCTAGCTCGGCTGGGCCAAAACCTTCGTTATGGTTCCCATGTAGTCTGTTCCTCAGCAACCACATTTCTAATATTGTTGCTTCAACATTTGTAGTGCTTTATAAGCATATTAAAACACGTTTTCAGCACATTTATGATCGACGTGGTAACAAACTTTGGGGTCGCACATTACCTGTTATTACTGTATGCAGCATGTTATGTATATTTGGACCTGTATTTCCATAATAGTGTATTTTAGCTAAAGGAAAACTAGCATTTATTCTTCTTTACGGACTTAGAAGAAAAACAAACAAGAAAAATGACTTTTGCTATTTGTACATAAAGACAAAGTCAATTATAAATGACATGCATCATTAAATATTAATTTCATGTCAATAGTCAATAAATACAATCATTTACACAGATTTACAGGTGAATTTCACACTTCCGAGACACAAGTTGCTCCAGCCAAAATAGACCCGGTGTGTGTAAACATAAGAGTGAGCCACAAGTGAGAAGCTCCATTCACTCATGTGGTGGATGTCAGCGCACTGGCTGGAATGGCAGTGAACTGTCTCCAGCAGCCAAAATGAAGCCAGAACATCCTACAGTCATGTCCGGCGGACACTGGGAGTCACAGCCTCACAGGGATGCTTATTAAGCACTACAGTGGGTTTACACAGGGTTTAAATAAAAAATGGACATGGATCACGGCACAGGTGAATGACACAATAATCCAGTGGGGTATTTGCTGTAAACACTCCCCACAGCTGTTTATGTAAAAAAGTGAAATGGCAGATGTCTCATTTGTACAGTATTGTAGTGACCTCTGTACATACATCTACCACTAACAGACATGTGACAGCTTGGATACATGTTGTTGACAGAGATAATCTTAAAATGTTTATTTTCCATGTTTTATTTACAATGGTTTGGTCGGGCTACAATATTCACCTCTCAGTTATATCAAATACATCAAATATCTGACTTGCTCCAGTGTAGCCCTGGGTAACTACAGCTACATCTATGCCTGAGACATGAAATATCAGCCACACCAGGAGGGAAATGGGTAGCCTGTAATAGCTTCCTAGTCAATGAAATTACCTTTGGCCACATCATCCATTTCTTCCGCACAAACAACAGCAATCACAATATATTTTCACCCATAGTTATTTTCAATGACATTTGCTCTTTTTAAAGTTTTTGTCAAAACTGTGTTCAGTACGTAAATAAATGGAACTGGTGGTGGTGAATCGCTGTCTTTGGAAAGTTCAGATTTCTGTAAGCAGACAGTTTTTGTTCATTTCCATCAGTCTCCAGTGAGTTAAATGATCATCCTCTACAGTATATGTTCATATTCACTAGTCATGCTCTCTGAGAGACAGTCACAGTACAGAATATCTCCGGCTGTAATCACAAGCCATTTAGTTTGACTATTAACCAGTCCCATTGACCTGTTCTTTCTATTATGGAGCACTGCCCTGCATTAGCCTCTCTGCATCTGTAAACATTAACCTTTGCTGGTATTATTACACATGCTAATCCAGTTAGCTGGCTGCCGTCGACATCCGCCCTCTCATTTTGCTTCCTGATTTACTTACTCACTTTCTCTCTCTACACTTCAGCATGCAGGCTGTTGGTTTGGAGTTCAGGAAGTCATCACTTGATAGCCTCTGGGCTTTGCTTATCTACTTCAGGGTCATCGGACAGTATTTCTCTCTGTTATCTTCACTCCCTCCATCAATCCATCCATCTAGGCAGCTCACTCATAAACTCATCACTCACTCCGTATGATACATTGAAAAGAAGCGATCTCTCAGAGGAAAAAGTGCTTCTTTTGGGGTAAAACAATGTTACTTTTTGATGTGTTACGCATTAAGTTGGTTTTTTTTTAATTAGGAGCTTTTCAATATGGACTCAGGAGTTCAGGCTCATCCAAGTAAAAGTGTCAGGTACGTGTTGCCAAGAAGAACAGTCCAATCACACAGAAAAAAGGCCTGCACTCCTATGGAAGAAACTAACTCTGACCTCTGTCCCACCTGTGGAGGCCTTGCAAAAAGAGCTTTTACCTTTTGATAGAGTGTCACTCCAAACCATAAAGTTGAGAGGAGTGTAGCAGTTTCACCAAAATGCACACACACAGTCTCACAGAACTGCTAGTATGACTCTCAGATCCACTCTACGTCTCTACTGGAACAAACAGAAACCGGCGAACAATAACTCATACCTACTGTGACACTAACGTCTTGGCGACCTTGTGTATCTGGTGAAACACATGGTGGCAAGATGATGGGAGAGACAGAAGTTTCAATTGGGTCATAGCATGCTGACATGTGAAACAGCTAAGACGCTGAAAATGGTGAACATCATAGGCGCCTGAGCAATGGAGCAAATGCATCCCCATTATTCAACTAGGGGGAGCATAGTTTTGTTTTTCTTTCACTTTTTGTCTTTTTAAAAATACTTATCATATAGTCCCCGCAATCAGGTGATTATATTTAAGCAGCCTATATCAATGATCATTTTACCATCTTCAGCAAGTGACAAAAACAAGAAATAAAAAAAATCACTCATTTTTGGACCCCCCTTTGTTTTGGTTCAGTCGAACCTGTAGCTGATCGTTTGCCACAGCGTGCTTGGGTGGTCAATCACAGTATGTCAATCCACACTGGAGTCTGACTGTTTACAAAGGTGAGAAACATTTAGCTTAACTGCGATCATGGACTGAAAATATAGAACATAGGAAAAGATAGGCTAGTGTATGTTGAATGAACCTGCTTGGCCCACTAACTCCAGCCAAACTTTAAATTAGCTAAAAGTAGGACTGTACTGCAGCAAACTCTGCTTTTAAGAATGGTCGGGAGACGTCGCGGTAACGTTGCATAAAACAGGTACTTTATTCCCTCATTGCAGTGAACACAATACATGGCCCTTTTCACAACTGCTCTACTTGAACCAGAGCTTATCTGGACGCTTTCTGCTGACAACTATAACTTAATAACCCATGGAAGCATGCGCTTCACGGTGTCTGCCGCACATATGGGTACTTTTTCTACACACACAGGAGAGACTCACTTCCCATAACAAACCTGCCAGACTAAGTCACATGCATACATCACCCACAAGGCCCTTCCTTAAAGGGGAAGGCTTGGCCGGTACCACGTTACTAAATGCATGAGTTGATGTCGTGAATCAATCAACACACCTTCAAAAAAAAAACATAAATATCCGAATCCCAAAATTGAAAATCAAATACCTACCCATATATCCGAATAGTCGAATATTGGGGTCCAGACCTAAAATGCTTTCACATGTCATAAACCATATGAGCTTCACTGTATAATATGTTTCACTTGGTATGTGAAGGATCTGAAAATCATACAAACCTACATGTGAATTTTCCCGAACATATAGAATATTCATCCTTAGACTCATAGAATAATCAAATATCCTTTGCAAATGCTGACGAATGTGTAGAAAATGTAACTAAGCCACTCTGAAAAAAATGTTCAGGGGAAGAAGTGCAGTCATTGTCATTAGGCTACACATTAGACAAGGATCAGTAAATAGGAGCCTGAAAAGTAGTGTTATGGTCAACATGATTCAGGAAAAGCAAGTGGCTTACTCACTATCTTAGTCAAACCCGACCCCATTTCCCATCCACTGTCCCTTTGCTGTTGAAGTTGAACCCTCCCTCCCTCTGCTGAGTGGATTCAGTCCTCTCACTCACTCACTCAGATAAAAATCAATGCTCTCCCACAGAGCTGTAATCAATAGCTTGGCTTCCACTACGGAGCCGGAGAGGGCTACGGGGAGCTCTCTCATTATCTGTGTTTGCGACAGTTCTTTTTCTGTGATGGTTGTACATCTTGATTGACCAAAACTATTACTGTGTTTTCCAGCTCAGCCAAGGTGTTAAATAAATAGATAAGCTGGTTATGTTCTGAAGCGCTGGCTCTCAGATTTAAAAGCAAGACACAATTTAGGGAAAACGACAGGCTACTGTTGCGTGCACTACTTCACTCGCCACCAAAATTTTAAATGCTAAATGTTTGATTTTAAGTGAAGGGTAGGATTTTTTTATTATGTTAACTTTTTGGCCATATCAGCAAATAATAAACATCATTATTATTACATTGATAACTGATTACTGTCATGGCATCAGAGTGAGATATAGCTTTCGAATAATGTAATGTTTGAATAGTATAAGGACTAAATATGTAATGTAACCAGGGCTTGACATTAAGTTTTTTACTCACCAGCCACTGTGGCTAGTGGTTTTCCAAAGTTACTAGCCACTCAGTATTTTCATTAGCCACAATTTTGTTTTTGGCAAATTATGTTTTATTTGATTAAAGTTGACAACGGAGTGCTACAATTTACTTGAAGAACTAGATTTACAACCCTTTTAAATGTAAATGACCACTGTAAACACCCAATGTATAAGTGTCATCAAATATTCAGCTCTGATAAGGTGTGTAAAGCTCCTTTTGTATGAAAACATGCAACCGATCAAGACAAAGACATAAAAAGAGTAGTCTATTGCATATAATAAAAGTGGTGCAGGGCTGTAGAAGATTAACTGAAAAGATAAAAACTAAACTGAAGCAAGAGAAGATAAAAACTTTGTCTATTTAAATATTTAGCCTATGAACAACAGCAGTAAATAATACAAAGCAGAAGAAATCTCTGCAGTAGAGAATAAATTCATTTTGTCTCATCAATTCACATACATTGTACATTACATTGTATGCAGAGGTGTAGTGATGTTACATTCGTGCACGCGCACGGTTACGTTGAGGCTCGTTTCGAAGGTGATGTAACCACTGTTCCTGCGGTGGCAAGTTTACATGCATTAGTCAACTGTAATGGACCACACTAGTTAACGATAGCTAGTAACAGACTGGAGAAAACATTATTTAATTCACTGTGCCGCTCAAAGGCTACACCGGCAGCTACCAGAAACTTTTTAAGGTGAAACATTTTCTTGCATGTTACTCAATGCATGAGTCATGAATCAGTCAACACACTTTAAATGTTAATATGACAACTTTGTCCTTTCTGTTTGTTTTTATTGGCTCTCTTGCTTGACATACGCTTTAGTGATGACTGGATTGAATTTTTGGAAGTAGCGGAGCGTCTTTCAGGTGCGCTCCGGCNAACTGTGGCGAAGTTTGAAGGAGCTACGGCCGCAGCATCTGGATGGAGATGTCAATCAAAACGTGAGATTTTTGTGGATGCTTAATGAGACACTCAACTTTAATATCATATATACATTTTTACTGTTTCAAGCTAAGTTTCCAAAGGCTTTAAAGGACCAGCGCGTAGGATTTAGTGGCATCTAGTGGTGAGGTTGCAGATTGCAAATAACTGAATACCCCTCCCCTCACCCCTCCCTTTCCAAGCGTGTAGGAGAACCTACGGTG
>NTHP01000312.1:961784-972016 GCA_003416845.1 Oplegnathus fasciatus | reverse complement strand
AAACGCAAATGACGTCGGGCGCTTTTCTGCTCTGAGTTGAAGTTTTTTCAACTCGAGGTGCTCAGGGCGCTCCTGCAAAAACGCAAGGTGCTCTGGGCGCATAAACAGCCCGCAAAACGCTTACTGCCTATAGAAAACACCAGGAAAAAGACGCCTCTCACTGCAAAAACCGCGTCCTGTCTGATCAGGGCCTTAGAAGAGAGTAGTGCTCAGGAATATGTGCTGCATGTAACTAAGCATGTAACATGTCTGTGAATCTAAATCAAACCATTTTCATTATATTGACTTTTCAGTTACGTCTGGCCTTTTTTTATACAATTTCGGTTTTCTGTAGTTTTGTGTTGAGCTGGTTGGTCCTATTACCGTTAGGCTAAAAACTGCTAGGCCAGAAACGATTAGTCGATTAAGCAATTTGCCAACTATTTTAATAACCAGTTTATTGTTTGGGTCATTTTTCAAGCAAAAATACCAAACATTCATTGTTTTCTAGCTTCTCAAACATGAGGATTTGCCGCTTTTCTTTGTTGTAAACTGAATATTGGACTTTTGGTCGGACAAAACAAGACATCTGAAGACCTCACCTTGGACTCTGGGAACTTGTGATGGCCATTTTCACAGTTACCTGACATTTCATAGACAGCATGATTAATCAGTTGATTGTGAAAATAATCATTAGATTAACTGATAATGAAAATAATTAGTTGCAGCTCCAAAAACTTCAGCTCCAGCTTCAAGGTATTGAAGTCATTGGTCACAGAAATGCATTTATGACACCAAACGACAAAAATCTACAATCAAAAGAGCAATAGAAAATATAAAAGAGCAATATTAAGAATATAAAAAGAAGAAGAAGAAAAAACAGCAAAATATAAACCCAAATACAGTGCAGAAGGTAAAAGCTGTGTATGTCTCTAAGTATTACAGTTAAACATTATGCCTACCTTCAGTATGTCTAATGGTATAAAAGTAACAGGCACAAAGCAGGGGAAGACAAAATACTGTCAGTATGCTGTTAAAAAAGAAAGAACAGCAGAGATACATGCATGGCAGGTGAGACTCTGTGTTTCTGTTTTGATTAAAGAATATCTGCTTTACATGCTGCTTCACTCGGCCTCAGGCTGGATGCTGTTTCGAGGAAGACGGGCTCGTCAAGATAAGTGACAGGTGTTGAGTGTGATCTTGACCTGCTGAGGGCGTTGAGGGCAGGATTAACAATTCATCTACCTCCGGGAGGAAATTTTTATTATTATCAGGCCTGCTATGTTGCAGCTTTAATATTCTTGCACTGTAGTTTCATCCATTTAAATGTCTGCACAACGATGGAAAGATACAACACACTGCACCGAGAAAATGAGAGAGAACTTTGATTCTTGCAAAGCATTAGCTGGGATTTGTTCTTAAATTTAGGATCACGGTTAGATATTTATGATTTGGTTAAGGATAATATCTGTTAAGTTTGCACACTAAGCTCTAATGAATTTGTTTTATCACACAAGTGTCAGTGCAAACTTAAATATCCATACACCACCTGTTGGTACACCTGAGTCAATCACATCCACTTCAACTTTAATTCGTGCTGATTCTGCAGTTCAGATGAAACGTAAAAACCAAGCAAATTAAAATGTTATTTGTCTCTAAAATAGAAATTAGGTTGAAATTGAAGGAACTCTCCACCGTGGTTGCTGTGTAATAGGTGAAGAGCCAGCTGCTTTTCCTTTTATACTTGGAAAAGTTAATTATGTAAAAAATTACAGTTGAAAGAAAAGTTAATCCGAGTTTTCTGACAGTTTAATGAGGAGAAAATCCAGAGACCCTCTGTGGGGGGATGGAAGCACGGCCGGCCTGGCTGCTCAGAGAGCAGTCTGAGAGCCACAGCAGCAATAAGTGATGGAGTTCATGTCAGATCTACTTGTTTCTGTCAGCAATCATAAATGAAATCAACCGCAGGCTCTTTACTGAAGTGTCATAAATACCAGAACAAGCCTGCGGGTTCCTGGTTTGGTTGTTCTGGTATTTACACCGCTGACATTAGTGGAAGAACAGCGCCTTGTTATTGCAGCAGCCTGCTGGTGAACCCACATGAACATTTGATTACTGTTGAGATGAAATATCAATTATTAAGTTTAGCAGTGTCCCAGCTATAAAGTATATCTTTACAGTGTGCAATTTTGACTGTTAGTGGGCAAGAAATTAACACTCTCCACCATTTTATTATGCAACAAATATTTAGCTGACATTTGAAAACATATTCCTTATCCTTATCTGTAACAAATAGCTATTGTTAAGGATGGATTTGTTTATTTTTTGCTGTGTTCTTCCCATTTGAAAAGGCAGAGTTGCTTTTTGTGAGTTACACCTTCAATGAGTATCTCTTGCGTTTGTGCTGCACATTGCATTGTAGGACAAAAATGTCCATCAGTACCACGATAAAAAAATCTGCTGATTTGGGGGCTTTGTGGTGGCACAGGGGCTAAGATGCATATCATGTAAACTGCAGAGTCTGGCTGGTGACCTCTTTTTCATATCACGCCTTTCTCTCTCTCCCCACATTTCCTGTGTGCCTCTCAACCATACTGTATACCATCAAAAAAATCTAATGATTTTAGTACGTTGGCATTTTAAAGTACACATGGTTTTTTCCATGTAAATACACTCAAATCACAGTTGTAGACATTTAGTATAGTGCTAGTATAGCTATGGTGTGTTAAGTAAAATCAACAGCTGTGTAAACAAATCTGCTTCTTTCGTGTTGCTAAGCAACAACAGCATTAGATTACATTGTGTATGCCACCAACCATCCATATATCTCTCTCTGTAAATCTCTCTGTATCTTGTTGATTCCCAGGATTTCTTTGGGAAAATGGAAAGCTATACCTGGTTAAACATACTCTCCAGATGTGGCCTGATGTTCACTGTCATGCAGTCAGAACCATTTATTGCCCCAATGGTCACACAGTTGTTTGTATTGTTCAGACTCCTGCTTTCTCAACATTTGGATCCAAGCAGCATGCTGAACACTCGGCGGGAGCACGGTTAACTCACCCAGCAGTAACAGAGCAGACATACTACGAGATATTGAACATATAAATTCAACAGACAACCCCAGAGAGACCCACTGTACCATCGCAGTGTTGATTAATAAGGTGGAGGCTGCTGTAGCGGAGGGAGTGCCAGCAGCTCCACCAGTAACAGCAGTTTGTGTTTAGCAGCTGCTGCAGAGAGGAATGTGGAGCTGACAGCTTGAATGAGCCACCTTGTTGAAGTGTTCTTTTTTTTTTTTGGATCAGCTGACGGCCAGTTGATGGGCAGGAGACTGTGTGACCTGCATGGACTAATGTAATGCTTCACCAAGCAGAAGCTTCACTGATTACTGTCTGCCTTGATGACTTTGTGATTGATCGTGGCTGTCATCTTTTCCCCCTTGATGTGCTACAATTTTTAGAAATCTATAAAATTGTCTTCCCTAGAATTTTTCCTGCCACAAAACACGTTGACTGTGATGTTAAATCTATATCAATAATGCTTCTTTAAATACACCCATCCTCCTCCACGCTCAGATGTGCCCTGAGCTGAGTACTCATATCATGAGCGTGTGCTTCTGTGTTGGTGTTTGTTTATTCCTTGTACTTAGACCAAACCTTGCCCAAGACGGCGCTGAAGGCGTCTTCACTGGCGTCTGCAGCTGTGAGCTCATCAGCCCTCCGTGTGCATATGAGTGTGTGTAACCTCAGTGTGACATATGCTGCTGCTGCTGCTGCTGCTGCGTTTCACAGTATTTCTCTCTAGTCAGTGACGTTTACACAAGGTCAAACAGGGAGAGCATCTGGTGGGCGAGACGCAGAGTATTTGAGGAATGTCAGGGAGCATCTGGGTGCGCTCACACACACACTCAGAAATATAGACACACGTCCACAAATGCTTTCACATACACAAACATTTATTTCCTACTCTTACTCAATGTCTCTCTCTCTCAGTCTCTCTCAGTCTCCTGCCCACACACAAACACTCACCATACAAACGCAACACTCCAGTGCAGTAGCAGAAGCAGCAGATAGGGGCTGCTGCAGGACTGTGGAAACTCTCTAGCCAATCCGCTGGCAGGTTGTTTGGAGCCCGGCTTCCCACTGGCACATCTCCTTCTCCTCTCTTTTCTCCCGACGGTCGTCGTCTCTCTCCATCTCTCCGCATCTCTCTGCGTCTCCCTTCCCCCTCGTCCTCGTCTTCTTTCCTGGGATTAAAATTGTCTGCGAACCAGGTGCTGTGTGCGTGCTGGAGCAGCGGTGGAGGAGCAGAGGCAGGAGGGAGGACAGTGAGGCTTCACCGAGGCGGCAGAAGATGTGCGGTGGTTGGTTGCGAGGCTAGAGGACGCCTGGGAGGACAGGCTGTCTGTGGATGTATACCTGTGGAGAAAGGACTGCTTTTTATCAACATCTGGGCTAGCTGCTGATGAGGTGCCTGGTCTGCACTGCCTTTCTCTTCACTCTGTCTGTCTCACCATCGCTCTCTGTACATGTATATCTGTGTGTGTTGGTGTGCATGTATAAATATGTGTGTCAGTGTCTGTGCATGTCAAAGATATGGCCTATGCCTGAACACGTAGCTGTATGATGTGATGTTTACCCATCTGAAAACGGCAACAGTCCTAATAATGTTAATCAAGATTTCATCCTGTCTTCCTTTGTTTTCCGGCTCTCTCCTCTCCTCTCTCCTTTCTCCTCTCCTCTCCTCTCCTCTAGCTTTGCTGTTTGTGAAGAAATTCACCGCCTCGCTAAAATGGTGTCAGTTTACATAAGATGTTATTCCAAAAGGGTTCATTATTGCAGTATAACAGTCACCTGTGTCAGCAACATACATACAGGTGTCGGCACAGTCTGTGCAGTGTGAGCCCATACAAAGAATTTCCTCTCCGACGGTACGCTGTATGTTCTCTTTGGCGGGTAGGCGATGCATTAATCTCAACTGGTAGGCCGAACGCTGTCAAGTCAATTTGGCAGGAGGTCGCTAGAGTATGCATGAGTGAGAGGACATGTTTTTCATTTGTAAATGCATGGCATGTAACCTCATCCCTCCTGCTGTCGGATGTGATAGTCTTGCATACCGAATGTTGTGTGGAGAATAAGTTCTCCTCCTCTCATCCTCCTGGGCTTCTTTGGTTTGGGATAAAGGGAGGAGAAACTATTCATGGACATTATCATACAGTATGTGTGCTGCACATGTCGTTTATTTGACGGTGTTTCAGTTCAGAGACTTAATGAGGAGGAAGACAGCGTGTACAGCAAATAATCAGCAGAGACAGAGAGGCAGAGATGAGGTGGTGTGAGCTTCTGTCCTCTGTAGGCCTTTGTCACCCAACCTGCTGACACCGCACATTTAGCCCCAAGGGGATCACTGGTTTACACAATTACCATGATCTGTGTGTGTGTTTACTTCAGGGTGTGTAGTAGTCTCTACTGTTCCAATCTGATTAAGCCATTTTGCCTCATAGTCCACCACAAAAGCTTAACACACAGTTTTCCCCCTTAACTTCTCTTTCAGGAGGTTTAAGGTTGTTAAAAACATCTTCAGACTTACTCTTTATTGTCTGATAGTTGTGACAAGCTGTACGCTCTGTATCAGCTTGTTCCAGCTCTTAGTTGAAGCAAAATAATGCTTGCACCGAGAAAAATATTTATTTTTTGTTGCTGCACCATTCAATCAAACTGAAATACTCTAGATGTCATGATGCATCATTTTATACACATTTCCCCAAAAAGAGTCTGACATATTTGGTATCTTTGGAAACTTTGGGATCTCCACTAGCATTTAAAAGTTGTGTGAGTTTGAGCGATGTTTGGCTGCTCAGGATGACTTCGCAATGATTGGCCTGCTGGGCAGGCTGCTTGTTCTTCCAGTGGAGTGAAATCCTTTCAGTTGTTTCCAGTACAGTGTCACTTGGATCGTGATTGATCTGGAGCCAATCTTTAATATCTTGAAACAAAAATCTATAAGATTTTTGTAGATCACTCTGACAAAACGTCATTTGCCAGGCTTGTGTGTCGTGCATGTTGTTAAATGAAAGCAAGCTCTAATCTCTCTCTCCCTGTGTTTGTGTTCAGGGGGGGTGGTTGACAAGGATTTGCGGCACTACCTCAACCTGCGCTTCTCCAAGGGCTCAGTGGACCACGACCACCAGCAGATCATCAGAGACAACCTCTACCTCCGCACAGTTCCCTGTGAGTACACCCCGCCTCTATGACTGCTCCTCTCCTTTCCTTCTTTCCTCCATCACTCCTCTTTGATCTCCTCCTCTCCTCTGCCTCACTGTCTGTCTTTTTCATTGTCTTCCTCTCTTTCTTAGATATCAGTTCCCCCCTCCCTCCTCCTCCTCCACCAGCTCCATTTGGTTCTCTTTCTCTGTTTTAGTTTTCCCTCCTTGCCCTCAGGACGTTGCCCTTGTATTTTTTTTCATCACACACGCTCTTTCTCTCTGTCTCTCGCCGTCTATCGCTCCTTCTTTTCCCTCAATCGTCCGGCTGCTGAGCTCTCAGCCTGAGGTTTCCATGGCAACCACCCTCTTGTCTCGAGGCTTGCGTTGCCTTGACGCCCTACCCCCTTCAGCACACGCTAGACATGCACCACACACACACACACACACACACACACACACACACACACACACATACAGAGACAAAGATAATAACATGTCACTCTCTTGGAAGATGTTTCTTTTATCTGCATGTGAGAAAATTTACATGCTGGACACACAAATCCTCAGACAAACGCTTCACGCCTGTGGGTTGCATGCATGCTTACATTGTGCCATCAGTGCGCGTGCCTGTTGGGGGACGATGTCATTGCTGTGATTGACATTGAGGGGATGCCGTCCCCAGCAGCTCCGCCTGCTGTCAATACACCGAGCAGCTCGTGAATCAGCTTCTCTGGAGACTGAAGCCTCTCTGATTCCTGACTCTGCAGACTACACATTCATTCAGGATCGGTGCACTATGATTTGATGTTTGTTGAAGGGCTTTGTACTCGTCTGACATGTTTCAGTATCCTCTGTTAATAACCTCAGTCATGCTGTCTGGTTGTTTTGCAAGCGAAGGTGGTCGAGTTAAATCAACCGGCCTTTTGGCTGTTTGTGAACAGATTCTGGTACAGAACCGTGAGAAAGCAAATGTAGGATTTGACGTCACTGGTAGTTGTTTTTGCGTTGGCTGAGCGCTTCTACTATACTAGATGTCCTCTGCCGGTGTGTTGAGCCGCTGACACAGAAGTGATTGTTTAATACGCTCCCACAGCTGCACAGTTCCTGAGCCTCCTCTTTTTCCTCTCCTCCCTCCCTCCCTCTCTCCTGTCGTCTTCATCTCTTTGCTTTCACTCTTCGCTCTCTCTCTCCCATGTTCTCCCTGCCTCTCCCTCCTTCTCCACCTCTTTGATTTCTTTTGGTCACCACCTCACTCTATCACATTTTCTCTCCCTTTCAATTTTAACTCCAGACGGCCCACTCTCCTTCTCCTTCCCTCTCCCTCTCCATTTTTTTATACCTTTCTCAGCCTGTTGGCTGTGTAATAGTGCAGCGAAGGCGGACTGACAGGTTGACGACTGAGGTGATGGGGACTGGTGGAGGTTCAACACTGCAGGTCCTGTCGAGGCCGAAGGATGGCCCGGGCCTCTTTTGATAGCATGAACACAGTTTTGTCACCATGTTTCAATTATAGGTGTCTTCCGGCCCTTTATGAGAATGGAAAGACAGTTATTCTGTGTGATGTGTGAGCGGTAATGACATCCCCATAATTAACTGCCTATCACTTAACAAAGCTGATACAGTGTAATGAAGATTATAGAAATTCCAACTCTTAGACCTCCTGCACGGCAGCTTTGAATCATATGCAGAATATTTGAATTACATTTAAATACATGTGATATTAGAGTGATTACCCAAATTCGTCTTAATCTCACCGACCTGATTTAATTTGCCTCTGGTCAGCAGGTCGCCTGAACTGCATATGAGGATGTTTCATATACATTCGCCACTTGACTTCCTGGCAGTCTGAGACATGCAGGAGCAGGCGATGCTCAACCATCAGAGTGACACAGCATCAGACGGCTAAAAAACAGGGATGATGGTCCTGAGAGCTGTGCTGCTCGTGCCCTGCAGGCTGTTTGTTGTTGTGGTTTGGAGCGTTATAAAAGCAGTGTTTTTCTCCCGTGTCTGCAGCGCTCTGACCATGCTTGTCAGTGCGAGTCTGTCAGCTTGACAAGCAGACGCCACTCTGCATCACAACATGCTGTCACACTGAAGGACGTGGGAGGAGGTGTGTGTGAGTGTGTGTGTGTGTTCATACAGCTAGAAGGCTCACATGTTGACATCAACTCCTGCATCCTGTTACATCACTTGGCTTAAGGATGGGCCGTTCTCCCCCCAAAAAATAATGAATTGAATCTGATAATTTGCCTTCTGATATGAATAACTTTATTCACATGTCGTATCGTTGCCTCCACACTACCTGCTGTGTGTGTCTTTGTGTTTGCTGTTGTGTTTGTATGCAAATGTTTAGTTATTTACAGGTTTCTTTCTCGCATGCATTCACACTTCAACAAGCACACATGCCAAACACTAGCAGGACTGCCACTTTAAGGACATACACATACATACACTTTCAGTAGGATAGGGACTAACTCTAATTGCAGACTGATATGAAAATAAAAGAGATAAACCAGATTGTCCAAGAGGGAATTGATAGTTGCAAAATGTGTCAAGCAGAAGAAAACAAAAAGGCAGGGAAGGAGAATTTCGGAGGGATGTTAGGGGAATAAAACTTCATATAGGCGCCACCGTCTACAGGTTTAAACATTTGATGAGATTGTCACCGTTTGATAGTCACGCTGACTTCTCAAGCCTTTGAGATTAGAAATTTGCTGGCACCATTTCGCTTCATTTACAGGGATCACTTGACCACTTCAGAAAATGAGTCTGAGCTTCTGCCAGAGCACCTGCTGTTGAGGAATTTAGAGAAGAGTTTTAGATGGTTCTGCTCTCTACATACGAACAGTGTGAGTGCCTTTTTGGTATGAGTGGAGCTGAGAGTGTAAGACAGAGAAATGGGGCTAAAGGAGTGAGAAGATCTGGAAAATATATAGGGAGAAGCAGAGAGGTGGGGGTACAGTAAACTGAGAGAGAGAGGTGAGAGAAGATGATGGATGTGGACATGAGCAAAGAGGTAAAGAGGGGGAGATCAGCAAGGGAGAGATGGGGAGGAGCGTACAGAGGATGGAAATTGAGAAGGAAAGAGTCGATGCGAGTGGATGGGAAGAGGATAGAGGGATGAGCAGAGTAGAGACGTGGGGAGTAGAAGGGCGGACGTGCACTGAATGGGGGTAGAGGGAGATATGAGGGAGCCTCGTAAGTTATTCCCCGGAGAACCATCTCCTCCCCTCCACTCTACTCAGAGGCATCAGTAAAAGGCTCTATAAATAGCTTCAACAGTGAACGGCACGTTTCTTTACTCAGATAGCCTATAAATACATGCAGCTTCTGTCACTTCACATCCGCTGCTCTGGACGCATGCTGCCCCACAGCTTCGCAGCCTACAACAGGGAATCCTCCTCTGGAGAGGAGGAGCAGATAAAGATGCTGATGAGGAATATGGCCAAGATGCTTAGGATGGTGATCGGGCTGACGGACGCCGCTGATAATGATAGCAGTAATGAAGATGGCTATCGTGATGATGTGAGGAGATTTGTGGAAAATGACACAATTTATCCCTGATGCATGCAGGAGATTTTAATGCACAGTCCTGTTAATGCAAAATTTATGCAGTTTGTTTATGCTAAGAAGAATTTTCGAGTTCTCCTTTGTGAAATGCTTCATACAGTTCTCTGCATCATCATACAGTTTGACAAAACAGCTCATTTCATGCCCCAAATGATCAAAACTACCAGAATGCTGTCAACATGCCAAGTGTTTTGTTCCCAACAATATCACAACCTAAAGAAAAGTTGTATCAACAGGTATACATACTGGCTCTCATTTATGAAACGAATGTACGACAGAAAACTGGGCATACGGTCATTTCCACACAAAGCTCGGCATTTATCAATATGGACTTCAATATGCCGCTTTTCAGGCTGCCAAATAAAACTAGTTGGTTTAATTGAACTTGTGACGTTAGCGTTTCTATCTCCAGGTCGGAGAAGTTCCTCTTTTTGGCCGGATTACGTTTCTCTCTGTCGTAAACTCTAGGGCGAGG
>NTHP01000312.1:947871-961497 GCA_003416845.1 Oplegnathus fasciatus | reverse complement strand
TTCTCTCTGTCGTAAACTCTAGGGCGAGGCGTGTAAACGGAGAATATATAAGGGCGTGATATTTAAATGACAATTGTTTTCAGCCGCCACATTTATCAACGTCCGATCATTCTTACGCTGGGATTGGCGAGATACAAACATTTTATGAATCACACGTGAACCCCGTCGTAAGATGATTTCTGCACTCGGATCTGCGCTGGTTTCTACGCTAGATTGATAAATGAGGGCCACTGTGTGTAGAGGAATAAATGAGTCTTAGTCTTCAAGTAAATCAGTTTTTGAAGTTTCTTGGTAGTGTAGGAGGTATAGATTGTTATATTTTTCAACACACTTTGCAATACAAAAATAATGACATGAAAACATCTTCTGTATATGCATAATATATTCAAAAAGAAAAAGTGATACTTTACTGTATTATCTACAGGTGTACTTCACTTCACCCCAAGTTCTCTCCAACATCACTTCTTATGTCCTTGTTTTCTAAGAGAGGATCTCTTTCTGATTCATCCTTTGAAATCTCCTTTATTTCCTGCGGTGTCCATCTCCAAAATGATTTGAAAGACCTTATTGAGTGTCAAGAAAATTAAGGTCTTTGCAGACTTGGAAGGATTTTAATCTGAGATTGGAATCTGCTGTGATCAGTGTATGTACATACATACAGAAACATCAATAAGCAGTTTCTCTCTACAAATACTTTTTTTCTGTCTTTGTTGTGCTGTGTCTGAACTGAACTAAAGACAAACATTTGCAAATTAGTTTATAGAAATACACAGATGGCACTGATGCTGGGTTTAGTTAACATTAATTGAATCATTTCATAACTTTTGCTCAGTGAGTGTATTTGTTTTTAAAGATTCCCTCATGGTTTGGTCATTAGAGTGCTGTCGTGCTATTGTGTGAAGAGTTTTGAAAGTGAGCTAGGATTTGAAAAATGCTTGCTAGAAATAAAAAGAAAACATTTTTTTTTGTCATAACTTGTTATAAACCATTTATCTTCCTTCTTTATAGATGTGAACTTCAGAGTAAATTGCTTTCAAGAGTTGAAGAATAAAAGCAGTCAAAACAAAGGAACATGAGTACAACTCCTCAGTGTGTGCCTGCCAGTTGAAGCCTTGTATTGCAGTTCTGTCTGCTTTCCTCACAGTCATTCGTACATTCACACTTGTACGACCTTTGGGCTCAGACAACATGGTTGCCAATGTGCTGTTGTTGCAAAGTTAGACTTAATTCATTATGCTATTGAAAATGTGCAATCAGATGGACACTTACTATAAATACGCAGGGACAAAATCTGCACCTCCAAATGAACATTCAGTCCATTCATCTGTGATGATTTCCTCAGCAAAGGAAGTTGTCACTGCAGTGAGCTACCAAATTCTCCCACCTCCATCTGTGTTTGATTTTTAATTTGACTGACTGAAGAAAAATATGTGTTTTTTGTGTCCAAAAATGTGTTCTAAAATTTAACCAAGAATGTAGGTTTTATGTTTTTGAAGTTGGAACACATTCATATTAGTTATCAATCGTTAAATCCTGTTTGAAGGTCGCTGATTGTATCTTGTTTATAGTTACTGATATGGATGTGAGTGGGCCTTAACCCTAATTTGGTACTGTGACTGATGATGATGGGGGAGGAAGAGGCGTGATGACGGTTATTTGAGGATGTTTGTCATGATGATAATAGTGAATTTGGATGAGGTGATAAAGAAAAGATTGATTTCTTGTGTGTGTTTCTGTGTCAGATTGATTGTGCATCTGTGTTTATGTATGAATGTACATGTGCATATGTGTTTTTTTAAACCGTTGCACTGATTATTCTGTTTGTGTGTCGACATTTAATAGCTGATAAATGATGGGAGTGTTACATTCTCTGTCGAGGGTGTGTGTGCTTACCTTTATATGTGTGTGTGTGTGTGAGAGAGAGAGAAATACATCATCCCCCAGGGACTCTCTCCTTAAAGGGGTGATTTGCCTGCTGGCTTGCTCTTGTTAAAGGGCTGGCTGACATGCTTTGATGTGGTTCTGTGCTCCCTGCAGTTTGATTGGCACTCTGGATTAATGTTGTTCCACAGATGAAAGAAACTGCGAGGGAATGATATGAATTTTATGAAATGAAAATAGCAAATATTGAACGTGATTAATGAATTGGTTATGTTTGCAAAGAGCTTTCCGTGTTAAGCTCTGGACAGGTGTCATCTCATCTCTTTCTCCTCTGTATGATGCTCTCACTCAGCCACTAATCACAAAATGAGGTTCTTCTGAAGCATTTTATATTTCTGTTCCTGTCTCTAGTTTTACATCTCCTCCTCCTCCTCCTCCTCCTCACCCTCCTCACCCTGTGTCTCTGTCTGTGCTACTTCTAAGATCAGAGTAATGTGCAGTGATGAGCCAGGTGCTCAGTGAGCAGCTCGTCCTGTGATGGTCAGTGAGCGCGGACACCTCAGAGAGCTCGACTGTTTACTCTGGTCAATCTTTACCTCTCCACACAAACACACACAGCTGCACCCACTGCATACCAAACACTGCACACCAGCCCTGTGTGTGTGCATCATCATGACCCCCACTGTCGTTCTGCGTCAGTCAGCTCTGCAGACTAATAAAGGTGCTTTTCAGCCTATCAGGGCTGATTTCCATCACCACAGGACACACCTCAGTACAGGGGTAATTTCTCAATGTCACCCAGGCACCAGCTCCGCCAGACGCTGATCCACTGAGCAACACAGTTGTCTTTACAGCTGCTAGTAGACCCGACAGACAGACACTTTATGAAAGAAACTCCCGACTTGATGCAGCTGTTTCTAACCTGAATTAATGCTGTGCTTACCAGGTTTCATTTCCGTGGAGGAGTTTTGCTTGACTGAATTTCGCCTTCCTTCGTAAAACACTTCTTTTAGTTTACTCGTATTTTTTCTTAATCATTTCATGTGAAAACAGTGAAAAATGCCCATCACAATTTCCCAGTTGACGTCTTAAAATTACTTTTTGTGTGACCAGATGTTCAAAACTCATCCTATACAGATAACAGCACCAAATACTCACATTTGAAAAGCTGCTGTCAGTAAATGTTTGGCATTTTGGTTGATAAATGACTAAATCATTATGACCAATTGCCAAAACTGTCAATTGACTAATCAGTCAACCAACTACACATTTTAGCTCTTGATTAAAGAATGAGTAAAGACTACTTGACAGTTTTCAGTGCAACAGACACAATTCATTCTGTACTGATAAAGTATTGACGTTTGATTCCTCATAATGCTGCACCATTCCTTGAACCTTGCAGCAAAAGGAATATTTTGACATTTTGGGAAATACCCTCATTCGCTTTCTTGCCGAGAGTTTGATGAGAAGATTGATGCTGCTCTCATGTCTGTACGGTCAATATGAAGCTGGAGCCAGGAGCCAGTTAACTTAGGTTGCCAGTTAGCATAGGTTAGGTAACCTTAGGTTAGCATAAAGGCTGCAAACAGGGGAAAACAGCTAGCCTGGATCTGTCCAATGGTAACAAAATCCACCTACCAGCACCTTCGAAGCTCAGTAATTAACAAGTTATATCTTGTTTATTTAATCTGTGCAAGAAACGAAATTTAAAAATGACAGTTTCCCTTTTTACAGGGGGTTATGTGATGGGCATTTTCTTGGCTGAGACCAGTCACTTCCTGGATCCTCTGCTGGTTGCCTGGCAACTGTTCCTATCCAAGAAATGATCTTGCACATAACCCCCCTATAAAACCTTTTTTCACTTTGGTTGGTGGATTAAACAAACAAGATATGTGTTAATTAGAGCTTTAGAGGTGCTGGTAGGCAGATTTTGTAACCTTTTGGTCAGAGCCAAATTAGCTGTCCCCCTGTTACCAGTGTTTATGTTAAGCTAAGCTAAGCTAACCACCTGCTGGCTGTCTTCTTATATTTACTGTACAGACATGAGAGTGGTGGTGATCTTCTCATTTAACTCTCAGCAAGAACGCAAATGAGCATGTTAAAACAAATAAGAGCAATTAATGGATTTAGGAGTTTTCTACTTTGTACACAGACATGTTATACTGGCTTTATTTAAACTAGATGACCAGATGTTTTTTGCAGTGGGCCTCCATCTCAGCTCAATCAGCCCTTAAAGCTTTGAAACTTTGTCTCTGATGATGAGTTCACTGGAAGACAGTGTGTATTACAACAATCTGTCTTTAACTCTTAAGCTCGGTGTATCTGTAACTGAGCGAGCAGCCCAATCTCCAATCCGTCCCACCCACTATGTCGCTACTGACTGCGACCAGACTGAATCTGTGGGGGCAGAGCGTCCTCAAGCTCCGAGAGTGTTTTACACTGGAGAGGTGACATCCAAGTCCAAGGCCGGCCCTAGCATTTTTGGAGCCCTAAGCGAAATCTGTTCAGGATGCCCCCCGCCCCCAACCAATTCCTTACCCATGCCTCCTGTGTACACTGCTTACTTCAGACTAACTGGAATATATCATAACCCGGCATCCCCGTCCTCCCTACGCACACGTTGTAAATTAAAAATTATACTCAAACACATTGCTTTAGAACACACATTATCCTTTATTACTTAAAAATGTAATTAAATATTATATTTCTTAAATAACCTAAACAAAATACTGTTATGTACAAAAAAACTAAAGCAACTGTAAAAATAACCTGCACTTGAAAGTATTGAACAAAAGAAAACAAATACAAGTGATGCAGTTTTACAAATCAATAATCAAATCAACCAATAATGTGTAAAGGGCCCTGCACTTCAATTACAAATATTGCACACAAACAATGAAAAAATCAAAAGTATTACCCAATACAAATATGAGACAACAAATTAAATAAGCAATTATTTCTTAAATAACCCAAAGAATAGCTATAATGGGCAAAAAACAAAAGCAACTGAAAAAAATAACCAGCACTCAATGTGTCACTCTATATAAATGTATTGCACAAAAGAAAATAAAAAGTAAAAAATAAAAAGATTGAACTTTACCTAAAAAACGTAAACAAAATTGACCTGCACTCAATTTAGAAATATTGCACACAGAAAATTTAAAAATAAATAGTATAATAGTAGCATGCAATATAAATATGAGATAAGTTAATTTTCTGGGAGAAAAGCTTGCAGCAGAAGCAGAAGAGGCCTGTTGTTTTTCTCTGAATACATCAGCCAGCCTCTCTTCATTTTTTCCCTATTTATTAGTTTCCTATGGCAGATGTGCGGTGGTAACTTCTTCCATCCACTCTGTTAGGAGAAGTAAAATCCTCTTTTAACTCATAGCAGCTGACAAACTCTGTTCTCACCTTATCTGACAGGGCTGGCCAATCAGCAGGGTCAATAGGTGCTGCCTTAGTGGACTCACTTGCTGCAGGCTGTGCTCTAGCTGTACATGATGTAGAGGTGGATGTCTCTCCATCAGGAGCTACTGTAGTGGGTGAGCATGGGGCTGCTGGTGTAATTTGTGTACCACATAGTTGCTCAGAAATATAACACATTATTGGTAATAGTACCAATAAGTATGCAACTATGATTTGCAATAATAATAACTCAACTCATTTCCACAATGAATAAACCAACTTGACTAAACTCACCTGCTGTAGGCAGTGATGGAGCAGCAGAAGATGAAGGGTCTATATTTTGACTTCTGGACCCTGTACATATGTATTCTCTATGGGCCCCTCCCCATATTCACAGCTATTCATTCCAGTACCTTTGTGGGCTCTTCTCACATGAGGAGGCTTTCTCAGATATTTCATGAGCGCATCTAGAAAATGGTGTAATAGATAGATGTTAGCCAAAATAAGCATAAATGCCTGCATATACACTAGATTTGTGTAAAACCCATTCTGCATTTAATTAATTCAGTCACTGGCCTGAGTCAATCCCGCAAACACTCTGCAAAACTTGGATATCTTTCAGTTCCAAATACACACTCCATTTAAGTGCCTGGCTGGGCATTTAAGCAAAACACCTTTTTATAATATCTCATAATATATTTTAGTTTAAAACTATAACCCTATATTATCCTATAAACAAAGTTATTTTATGTCCATTGCTAAATGTAATTTATCAAGTCAGAGAGAGGGAAACAAAGAATAACAGGTTAATGATATGCTAGCTTATTTATTATACCCCTTCACACCATGACCATGACTGAAGCAATGACCCACTGCGGCCGCTGCGTAAAGTTTAATCGGTTCTAGGGGATCTATATGCAATTATTCAACTTGTTATATAACAATCATGCTTTCGACTTGGGCCATCGTCTTGGCTGCGGTGAGGAAACAAGGTCACTTGGCCACCCACGATATGAAATGGGCCAGGGATAGGGGCAGAGTATTAGCTAGCTGCTAGCTAAGCTTAATTAGCTAACGTTAACTTTGCTTGATAAGAACAATGGCGGCATTATACATTCCTCTGTATTTTGCTTTCTTTTCATCATCTTCTTCTTCCACTTTCTCCCCTGTGCACCAGACAGCTTGGACCTCTTCATCATTAATGAATAAGAAAAAAAGACCGTTTAGATATCTTTCCAAATCGGACGTTTTCAGCTGTCACTTCTTCACCTGTTGCTTCACCTGCTCTACTGTCGGTCATCTGTTAATGCACACGCATCACGCCCATCCTCCACACGCCAATCTCTTTTTCCCCCTTGGATGCTGCTGCTGATGACAGTTGTGTCATCAGTGTTGTGCCGTCGCCTAGTGGTTTGGCGGCGCCGCAGGCACGCCAGAAAACAGACTCGGCGCAGCATCCCCTCCACATGGTGGCGGACCTGTCCAAGTCCCCCAGTCCTCCCAGCCTGTAGGCCCCATCGGAGTCAAATCTGTCCACTGAAACACCAGCTGATTTACTCTGAGGTAACCAGGTGTGACTCTGTGGCCAAGCTGTGACAGTAATTGATTGATGAAGTGCGAGGAAGCACAGACCTGCAGCTCTGCAGAGCAAAAGGGCTCGAGCTGAGAACCTCTGAGACTGTAACTAGTGAAACGGCTGTGTATGCAAAACGGCCGTGTGTCATATCTGACAAATATTATTTTTGTACAGCTAATGTAGATGTTGCGGCTTGTTACCATGGCAAGGCTGCGTTGCCAGGCACTGACGTGTTGTCGTGGTAGCAGACGCTCCTGTCACAGTGTTGCCATGTTGCGTCACTGTATCTGTAGCCTGGTCTTTGTAGTGTAAATCAGGATGCCTGTGTGTGTGTCCTCGATCATACCTCTCCTATAGACCTGCTGTCACACTTCACATCTGCCAGCCAGGAAGAAGGAAAAGGAGGATGTGGGGTGAACAGTGAGAGTGAATGAGACGTGAGACCAAAGTGCGAGACGGAGCTTGAAGGAGAGACAAAAGAAAAGAGGAGGATAACGAGGGGAAGAGGGAGCGGATTAAAAAACACAGAGCGGGAGTAATGGGGACAGAGAGTACCAACAGAGGAACAAATGGATGGAAGAGCAATGAGGTAAATTGGAAACGAGAGGAATGAGAGAAAGAGAAAGGATAATGGAGGAATTCAATTTGAAAAGACAGTAAGAGAGAGAGAGAGAGAGAGATAGATAGATAGATAGATAGATAGATGCGAGACTGAGACAGTAAGTGAATAAGAAAGCAGCTGTGTGTGTGTGTGCGTGTAGTGCGAGAAACAAACACAGACAATCCTCACATTCCTCTCTGCTCTCTTGCTGCCGTGGTGCTCAGCTTGCTCTGTGCTGAAAAGGATTCTGGGTAAACAAGTCCAGGGTTTTGAGGACAGTGTATTCTGTCTCTGTATTTTTTGTTTGTACGGTTGCAGGATTGTGTCTTGAAACCCAATCTTCCCTTTACATTCCCCCTTGGGTAGCTTCAAAATTAGATCACGTTCTTTATGGCTGCACAGTTAGATTGAATAGGACATTTTTAATGTCTCGTGCATCATTTTATTCACTTTTTCATGGATTTTAGTGTGAAATATGGGAAATAATTGGAACCCTTGGGATTTGCAGGAATTTAGGAAAGGTTAGTGCTCAGCTGCACAACATGCACATGTAGTGATGGACCTACCGAAGCATCCAGCACGGTTAAAGAGGTTAGACAAACTGCTACACGTCTCAATTCAGATGAAAAGACATGCATTCAGAGATAAATTTCTCCACCGTGTGCAGCATTTTTAGGTTAGATTGGACATACATTAAGCCCAGAGGACAGATGTGCTATGAAATCCGTACCTGCGTGTTTGAATCCTCCTCATCCAGTTCACCTGGGGATTATTGTGAAAGAGCGTCACGCCTGTTCACCTTTTAGAGAGTATTTTTAGTTAGGTTTGGTGTTACTTCTATCTCTGTAACAAATTCCCTCTTAACTCCCAAAGCAGCCTGATGGCTCTGATGGATGATACGCTGAAACCAAGAGGGGTTTGTGAGACAAACACAATCCGTATATGTGCGCATTGAGACACAGAGCTGGAAGCTCAGGTGGGACCATGTGTATCCAGTTTTTCTCATCTGGGTCTGTTGCTCAGTCCAATTAACGTACAATCGTTCATGTATTACAGCTGCAAATACTGTAGGAGTCATTTTTTCAACAGTGAATCTCAAAACTCTGGAGGACAGAATGATACCTATAGCTCTGTTTCTACAGTTTAAAGCATTAACTATTAATATGAAACACACACGTGGGTCCCCCCACCCTCACCTCCTCGTTCCCACACATACTCGTGCTGAGACCGTATCATTTGACCACCTCCCCCCACCCTTTGTTATGATAATCAGTCCATCGATAGTCTATTTTTAGCTCTGAATCTCCCCCGCTCTGCTTCTCCCGCTTGGTGACTTCCTGTCTAATTATACAAACATGCGTATGAATACATGTTTTCAAACTCACTCGCAGGCTGCTGTGGATGCACAGCGAGGTTAACTAATCGTGCTTTTTCTCCTCTCATTTCTCTGTTGCTGTCTCTCTCTGTTTTTCTCTGCTCGCCACTCTTCTGCCACTCTATTATTTAGCAAAGGTCTTTGTCCTCTTATCGTCTGACACCCAGCTGAGTTATTTCAGTATATCAGCTATTTTAGCTTTTCCTCTAAATGGAATTTCCTTGTTATGTTTCCACGTAATCTCTCTCTTTTTTCTCTCTCACACACACTCCCACCAATGTGAAAATATTCTGTAGCGCTCAGTCGTCATGGTTTGAGGCAGAGAATGTCTTCACCCCCTAAAGTGGCAGCTCCGAAGCTTTTCTGTGCTATTATAGATTTAAGTCATTTAAGCCATAAATCTCTATGGCGCTCATACTCCTACTCGCAGCGTCACCTCTGAGAGGTTTGGCTACACTGGCAGATTGCAATGCAAAGACCATTTTTGGCTCACAGCCGACTTTATCCTTTATTAGCGAGAGCACGACATCCAATCGATAGTCAACAGCAGCAGTGCTTTTGGCTCAGGGGAAGCGTCGCTGCCTCTTCTCAGTACAGTCTGCTGCCATTTTTTAATTTGAGCACCTGTGCAGCTTGTCCTGCTTTGTTCAGCTCATTTATTAAAGCTCTACTTAGGAGTTTGTGTGGCTATGTGCAAAAAATAGAAAGAGAAAGAGATCCACTGAACTGAACTGAAGACATTTCAGCCCTCATCCACAAAGCTCCATAAATTATGGATTGTATTTTTATCATTTTTGGCCTCTACCTGGGAGTTTTTGAGGATAAGAAAAAAGAAGTTGGTAAGGTTATAGATAGATGAAGAGAGAGAAAGGTAGCAATGGAGGCGGCAGGAACAGAGCATGGATTTTGCTGGGGACAGTGTTCATTTTAATAAAAAGGTCTACTTCACAGTTATTTAGTGGGTGTTGCTAAGGGGAAGGGAGGAGTAAGAGCAGAGCGCGAGGGAGAAAAACAGGTAATGTGCCAAGCCGCTCTTAGTAGAAACGTGTGAAAAGGAAGGAAGGAAGAAAAGAGGAACAGTCTGACTATCGGCCTATCTCAAGGCCAGATAGTCGATCAATATTCCCTGCTCAGATCCAACAAGATGCTCTCTCTCCCTCTCTCTCTGTGCTCTGCTGGTGTGTCCAGTGAAGGAAGCTGTGGGAGAAGGCCATTGGCAGGTCATCAGTATTCCAGCAGGCTCTGCCTACTCTGGTGTGGGCAGCAGAATAATTTCATTCTGATCTTACAGATCAATAGCTGTACCCAGTGGACGGCGACCAGCCCCGCCTGGCTGGCTGAGCAGCTGCGGCATTCAGAGCAGCTCTACACATCCGATGGATGATCCTCTTCAAGATTAATTTTTTAATTCAACATGCAGTATAGTTCATGGAGTGGGTCCCATTGTGCTGGTCTGTGAAGCCTCTCCACATTGGTTTTTCTTTTAGTGGATGTAAGAGGATAGGTAGTATCTTGTGGAATTTTGTGGGGCTGAATAGATATATAAAGGGGCTAGACAAAGTATCAGAAACACATGATAATATAATACAATCTGATGAAATATACACTATCTTCATGAAGCTTGTAATGTAAAATTTGTGGATAGGCTGAGTCAGAGAAGTGATGAGTCAACTCAGGGGGTGGGGATGATATTTATTACTCCTTATGATATAATGCAATGCAATATATCAACACACAAAACTTAAGCCCCCCAAAAGAGGAGTTAAATCAATACTTCTGAAACTGGTAAAGAGAAGACACATTTTATACTTCCCTGTGGTAGTACTTTATTTCAAGGGATGCTGTATTGGGTTGCCTTACATCATGCAGAGACTGGCCAAAATAAGTAAAAACGTACATATTTTCAAAGTGTGTGGACACAGTAACACAATCGCATATTGTAATCCAATACAACAGACCTGCAAAAAATACTACCATTGGGTAATGTAAAATAATTTTTTAAAATTTAGACTGTATATTAGAAACTTCCATGGTAGTTTTCGAGGCAGCAGTTGAGGTGTTAATTGGTCTAACTGGTGCTAGTGAAAATCATACATACACCAGTTTACAGTTTACTCAGATATATATGCCCACATATTAAAAATGCTTTGAATCCACCAATTACATTACATGTATAAAATAATCAAATATTTATGGCGGTTTCATACATTATTTGACATCTATAGGTAAACCAAACTAGGTCCAAAACCCAAAGGTAGAAATTGTAGCCCTATTTTTTCACTATTTCACTATTTCTGCTTGAAACGATTAATTAATTATCAAAATACTTATTTTTCTGTTGATCGACTAATCGATTAATCGACTGATCTTTTTAGCTCTAAAGAAAACACAGCTAGGCTACCTGTTATAGCTGAGATAAAGGTGCTTTTTTTTGTTCTGTTTTGGGTGGCTGCCAAGGCTGCCAAATATCAGTACCACTAATCTACATTCGTATACTGCTTACTACTATACAGGTCAGAAACACAGTCCATCTGTAGGATTAACACTTTTCAGCAGTGGTAGAGAACAGGCCATGAGAGATACTAAAATATGAAACCATCCTGTTGTCACATGGGACGTCACACATAGTCACATCTCTTGGTAACACCTGTCTGACAGCAGTGTGAAGCAATTGAATCAACAATATGGTCATGTTGTGCAGTATATTTATAAGCATTGCAGCCATTCACAATATATTCAACTGAGTCTAAGTGTCGGAGTATATTGAACAGTGCGGATGGTGGCACACACTCAGACACACGCACTTTATCACTCATACCTGTGGTGTTGTGGATTTACGGTGTCCTACTGAGCTGTGATCAGCTTGGAGATGGGATTATTGTTGGCACAGTGGGTACTTTACCACCATTTAGAGTCACAAAGACCAGCACACAGTACAGTACACACATGTACACACACACTGACAGAGATTAGTACAAACAAACACACCTGCGTACGCAGTATGGCAGTGTTGGGCAGGCTCATAGATGTCTGATGGTCTGGTGTGACTTCCTTACTTATTAGGTGTTGCTAAGCTGCCATCTCTGCTCCCAGTGGTGAAGTAAACACAGTAGAGACTGTTCAGTAGTTGCACTACAGGAGCAAAGTGGTGACAGACGATCAATAGAGATCTAATGATTAAGATATCACACTCTGGGAGAGTCAGAGGATCCTGCACTCCACGAGATGACTAACCCCTCCATCACTCAGTGTTTGCACATGTGCGTGCTTGTGTGTGTGTGTGTGTGTGTGTGTAAAATGTGTGTCTACAACACATCCACCATCTGCTGTTTTAATCTCCCACAGCTCACACTTCAATTATGATACTAGTAAGTGTTTTATACCCACCATTCATACCTGAGCACATGTAGTGTTTTTTTGGCTTTCCACAACCTCGTCAGAACTGCTGATTGCCTTTTTGAGGCCTGCACACTTGGACCATTGGAGCACAAATCTTCTGCCCAGTCAGACATTCTGGCTACTGCACGGCCTGAATGTCTGATCTGGTTGAAGCCACGGCCAGATCAATCCGACTTAGCTTTTACCATGTGAGTCCTGGGAAAAGCTCTGAGAGCGGACTCCCTCTCCACGCCTGGCCAATGACTGTTTCCAGGCATGATCAATGAAGAGCAGGAATCAACAACAGCGGACTTCACTGAGCCTAAGCTGAAAGTCCACTTGGCAGAGACACAAACACAGCACCTCATTAAACTCGAAACTCCCTTCGCTGCCATCACACAGCCGAGCCTCGACGCTGCAGCACTGATGGAGATCTCTAGAGCGTTGATGTAGGAAGGCTCTAATTGCTGCATGGTAATGTGGTGCCTCTGCATTCCTGCTGTTTCGACAATAATACAATCGGCACAGTATTGTGTGCTGTGTAAGGAGGTTTGAGTTATGCTTGGAAAAAGTGGCGTATT
The DNA here is from genome assembly GCA_003416845.1 of Oplegnathus fasciatus. Taxonomy (NCBI): domain Eukaryota; kingdom Metazoa; phylum Chordata; class Actinopteri; order Centrarchiformes; family Oplegnathidae; genus Oplegnathus; species Oplegnathus fasciatus. The sequence continues at coordinate 948,700 of NTHP01000312.1, read as the reverse complement.
GATTCACTCAGTACTAAAACAGCTCCGGATTGGCTTGTAGGGACTGAATGATGGCGGTTTGCCATTTGAGCATACTTTCCCTGTTCCTCTCTAGCTGTCTCTCTCCGTCTCTCACTGTCACTCACACACAATTGTGTGAATGGATTTGGCTATCACAAGTGATGACTCCTCACTCAGCCTCTTCTGTTCCATTTCCTTTCCCCTCCCACTTCCTCTGATACACTTTGTAGCCTCAAAACTGCCGTCTTTTTCTGTCCAGCCCTTTTTCTGGGCTCTCTCTCTGCCTTCCTGCCTTTTCTTCTCAAGTGCCCCATTTGGCTCTGATGACCTCTCCCTTCTCTCTCTTTCTCTTTCTCTTCCTTTCTCTCTCTCTCTCTGTCTCTCTCTCTCCCTCTCTGCAGGTACCACCAGGCAGCCTAAGGAGGGGGAGGTGCCGGGGGTGGACTACAACTTTGTGAGTGTGGAGCGTTTTATGGAACTGGAGCAAAGTGGAGCCCTGCTAGAGAGTGGAACCTATGAAGGTGAGTGTCGGGAGCGCTGTGGCCACTGCGCAGGAAACATTTCGCATCTGCGAGACAAGTACAGGTGCTCGGGGAGCAAAAAAATGGGAACATATGCTTCAGTAGAGCCATTTTACTATTTTTAAATTTAATCTGCTGTCTTGTGGTACAGTGTAGATATCTTTACTTGATGGATCAGGTGTGTCAGGTGATGCTCTTACACACAGCTTAAGTAAACAAAATGAGTCTTATGCAGCGAGTCATGTATTACAGCTTCCTCTGGTGGTTGTTGAACGGCTGGTTGACTACTTCAGTGTGTGTGTGTGTGT
>NTHP01000312.1:912325-946955 GCA_003416845.1 Oplegnathus fasciatus | reverse complement strand
GTGTGTGTGTGTGTGTGTGTGTGTGTGTGTGTGTGTGTGTGTGTGCTGGATGAATGCCATTTCCAAGTCATGTCAAGTCTGTGCATCTGCTTTGCTACACTGTCAGGGATACATCTACAGATGGGGGATTTGCTGGTTCATTTGCCCAGTAGCAATTTTTGTGAGCATGTGCGGCTGAACACACTCACACAAATGATGTGTGTGAATGCATGCGCCTGTGTGTGTGTGTGTAGGACGTATGGTCACATGTATGCGCGTGTGTGTTTCGTTTTCATGTGTTCCTTTCATAATTGTGTATCTTTGCGTGTTGACAGTGTATGTTTCCCTTAATGCAGAGCTTACTTATGCCCACTGGGGGAAGCTGTCTCTTTCTGGGTGGCTGCACTGGAGGTGCTACAACTAATTTTGTAATGCACATTAAAATAAGACAGAAGAGGGGAAGGAATGAGAGAGACAGGAGGTGAGACAGCAAAAATGAGGGAGAAAGATTTAGAGCAGTGAAGGAGGCCAAAATCAGATGTGGAGTATCATCAGGAAACTCTTCAAGGTAATTGTAGTGTGTTTGTGTGTGTTTGTGTGTGTTTGTGTGTGTGTGTGTGTGTGTGTGTGTGTGTGCGTGTGCGCAAGGCTTGGTGCTCATAAGAGCTTACGTATGTGATGATGTGAGATGAGTCACAGCTGAAGGTGGATATTGAGCTGTGTATAAAGCCAAGATGCCTTCAGGCAAAACCAGGAGCATTCAGGATCAGGGGAACATTGCGTTTTTAAAAGCAGTGTGGTGCATAAGGAGGAATGCAGGCCTAAACTTATCTCAGTGTGCTTTATGTACTGCAAAGCATCTCTTCAGGTTGTCCTTAAGCTTTCACAGGTGGGCGCTTGCTGCCTATGCAGTTTCATACTCGTGTCTTTGTTTACATGTGCCTGTGTGTGCACATTTATATTTTTGTCACGATGTGATAATTCTGTTTGGTGGGCAGCAGGGTAAGTGTACTTATTGGGAAAGTGGTGGCTGTGATAGAGCCTTTCCTAATATCTATCTGCCTCTTGCTGGGATGAAAGTAAACTGATGTCTGTGGACATTATTGCTGATCCTCCTTTTGTCCTTTATTACTGCCTCCTTCCCTCTTCTTTGCTCAGCTGTTGTTCTCCTCCCATTGCCCTGTCCTCTCTCTGTGTTTCCTCTTTGTGAAACCCCCACTCCTCTCCACTTTGAGGGATTATAAAATAAGACATCTCTGCCACTCACTCACACTCAATATTTAATCACAAAATACATTTCCCTGACAGTGAGGGTCTTAAATTTCAAATAAAAGTAGAGCTTTATTGTGGTTTAAGAGCAAATGGCATGAAGAAAAAAATGTACCCAGTCAAATATATATATGTAGCACAGCACTGAAAATCAGAAAATATAGAGAGCCATGAAATCACAGAAGCGTCAGTGTCAATCAGAAAGAGAGACATATACTTTTGTTGAGGATGTTTCCATCTCCAGTAAGATACCCCAAGAACCTTCATGTATTGTCCTTTTCTCTTCACTGTACTTAACGTCATCCATTCTCAGACATTTTTCTTGTGCCATTATAGTGGGTATGGAATGACGGACGCACAATGCTATTTTTGTATTTTGCTTTTATTCCTGTGCTTGCGCCTCCAAACAGAGCTGCTTACAACCACATGGGTGGAATGACGCAGCTGAGGTTGTATTTATACAAATCAGGTGGTTCTGTACACTTTTGGTAACCATTTTATCATGAAACTGCACCTGTTTCTACTAATCCACACAAGTAGTATTGCCTACTAAAAATCAAAATGTCGTCATCATATTAATCGTAATAATAATCATATTATAATATAATCATATTCTCTCATGCAAGTGGGATATTTATATACTTAAATATTGTAAGAAAACCAAAGTTGCTTTTTTTACTGTATCTGTAGTTGTGGCTGTATTATACACATGTAAATGTACCCATATATGACTAACTGAATGCAACATGTTAACGCTTCACTAAAACAAAACTATAGAGAGCATATAAATAATAGTGGAGACAGATATTGTCTTAAGACACTGTAGTTGTAGCCTGACTGCACAGCTATCATTATGTTCTAAAATAGGTTTATGTGCATCATTAAGCAGAGAAAGCACAGCGACAGGGTTTTCTTAACTTCCAAAACACCGATTTATCTTAAAAAGGGACATTGCCTGTCCTTGGGGACATATTTAGAGAGCTGTATTTATATTTGGAATTATGCATTTTAGTGCTTCAGTACTCTGCACCAAATTTTTTATTAACCCATTAAGGACACTGTCTGCTGTTGAAGATGAATTTGGCTATTATTGAACCTCCACTTCTAACTAATATGTTAATCTTCCCTCTAACACTGTAATAATCTTTCTCCAAATATACTATCCCATGTCTGTCCAAGGCAACATTGTAGTTTAGGAAGAGTCAGCTTAATTAAGAAGAACAGACAGCTGGTTTAGCCTTTGAGAGCCAGTAAACTAGTGAGCCGGCTAATTCAACAAAGCAGCAGTGCAAAAAGTTGTATTCAACCCAAAAAGTACCATGGGAAGTGAGAGTTATCGTACTGTACCTCAATGTGGATCTGTACATTAAAACAAAATCCAAACCACACCAAATCAAAAAGAACCTGCGTGACTCATTTTTCTTCTTCTAATTCAACAAAAGGTAGTTAAACACTTTGGTAATTTGTGCTGCTGCCATTTAGTTTCAGTCTATTACAGAGATTTTGTATCAAGGTTACACAGAGTAACAATGATTAAAAACACAGGCTACATGAATGTTGCCAGCATCTGTTGTTCACATGTTCATATGTGCTGCTGGGTCCACTTTAAACTCACATTTACATTTGCAAGAAGCCAACACGCATGGCAGAATTGAAATCTGAATTGAGGCAGTCTAGAAAGTCTGGACCCAGGTTATACACTATAGACTTTAAAATATTCTGTAGTGTGCTGGACACGTGTGAAGGGGAGATGAGAGTATGTTAGAAACTAAGACAATTCTGTTTTATTGTGGATATCACAGGTTTGCTATTTGTATCCTGTCTTAAATGTTATATTTTAGATGTCTGTAAGGTGTTATCTGTTTTTCAGCAATCATTGAAGGACTGGGCCCTGACGGTAATAATGGTTGGATGATAAATGAACTGTAAACGCCTGCAGTTCCTCATTTTCAGGATTGGGTGAGAGTCATACAGGGTGTATGATAAGGCAGAAAAATATTTCCTAAGTGAGAGGATAAGGTGGAAGCACAATAATGAAATTGACTTCTATGTGGAGGTTTGGCTTTTGTACTCCCTCTCAGTATTGGATAATTTCTTTTGTCCTTTCTCTTTCTTTATTAGAACGGCACTTTATGTTTTGGTTGACTCCTCTTGTTTCTATGTTTGTGTTTCGGTGGAACCAGAATGGTAAATTGAGAAAGTTTGAGTATGGAAATGTACTGGATCTTGTTTGGGTCAGTTCATGTTTTCAGACAGGCTGTCTGAAGATCTCTACTATTAGCTACTGCTAATGCTAGTTTCTTCCTGAAACATAAGCCAGCGTGCAAATGCACTAAATTGACCATATTTATTAGAAATGATTAGTTCCCAGGCAAAAACACAGTCAACGTTATCTCTGCTGTTCACTTTGAATGGCAATCATCTGTTCCCACCAGCAATAAATCTCCACTCTGCCTGCTAGACGGTGTGTTAAATCACCTGAGATCCCTCTTTAGTTGTACATGTGGCCACTAACACAATTGCCGCTGTTCCTCTCTGCCCTCAGATAACTTCTACGGCACACCAAAACCTCCAGCGGAGCCTTCCCCCGCAGCACCTCCTCTGAATGTAAGTGAGGCCCTGTTGCCCGGAGCCCGGCCCAGCGCCCAGGGCAAGAGGAAGAGGAACCAGTCAGTCAGCAACATGGAGCAGCGTGCCAGCCTGGAGCCGCCTGAGGAGGAGGAAGAGGAGAGCCCGGTTGTCAATGGCAACGGGGTAGCCATCACACCAGGTACTCTAGGATGAGAGAGAAAAACATCACTTTCTTGTTTTGATGTTTTTATACCGCATTTCCATCTACTTGTGACCGAAATGAGATTCAAATGCTGTTTGTTTCACAAGTGCCGTGGCCATGATGACATTTTATAACATCATATTTAGGTAAGGAGAAAATCTGGTTTGAAGGCCTGGACTGTCCCCTGGGTTATTTACTGCTGTCTCACTGGTATGATTGAGTAAAACCAGAGAAACATGTCAGTTGTCATAGCAATTGTTACCTTTTCCTTTTTATTGTCCCTCACGGATAAATCAAGAGTCTCTTTTCTCCTTTTGTCCAGTTTCACGTCCGCAGTTTATACGGTCCAGCCCTCGCAGATGGCTACAAATCTGACAGCAAACTGTACCCTGACCAGTCATTATAGACATTAACAGACTCTGCTTGCATGAGTGTGAACTGCACAGGTTCTCAATAACCTTATATAACATAATGCACAAGGGCACCTTAATGTCTCTACTATTATCACTGTCCGGAGTCTCATTTTGGCTTCAGCTCCCGTCTCTCTGTCCTCTCATTTCTCTGTCTCTCCTGCTGTCTTTGCTCTCCCGCCACTGGCCTTTGTCCTTGTTTCTATTAATACCCCAACTCTCCCCTCTCTCTTCCTCTCTTCTACCATCCTTTTCCTTCTGACCTCTTGTTTTTTTCTTCGTCTCTGTGGTCCTGTCCCTTCTGCCCCCTCCTCTTCCTTCAGCTTCCTCCATCTTTCTTTGTAGTTTGTGTTGTTGTAGCATGTCATATTTTTGATGCTTTACTCTCTCGCTGTCATGTGTTTTCTATTTTTACTTACTTAGACTGTAACAGAAAGAAATACAGTAATCCTTAAAATGATTTTTTTTACACATGCTTGTCAGACATCACAACAAAACTATAAATCTCTGTAATTTAATGTAGATACCACATGAAAGAATGAGAAGTTTTGGATAGTCACAAGATAAAAGACTTATCTTAAAGAATCAGAAATTTGCTTGCCTGTCTGATTTTAAATAGTATCTGGACAAAATGACTTCCTTAATACACCTGTAAAAAATGAACTATTCACCTCTGGTGAAACGTTCAGCAAGATTTGGGGACCATTTTTAGTAGGTGTGGATAACGATAATAAGTCTGTTACTGTAAGTCAATGTTATAAATAGTGTGACATAACACTGACTTTCTTCCATCTTATTTTTTCTGTAAGAATTGTGACGTCATAGGCAAATATGTTAATTTGACCTTTGTCTGACTTTTTGCTTTCTGTCTGTTTGCTGGTTTTTATGTCATTTTGTTTCTGTTTTTTGCGCCTATATTAAAAGTCAGGAATATTATAGGATTATATAGTTATCCATATATAGTTATAGTATGGTACTGCTCTTCTCTGTCGCATGCTCCTCATCCGCTGACTTAGATGCCACCAGCGTTTCTCCTCACTCTAAAAACCTTTCCTTGTGTTTCTGACTCAGTCTCTGACCCCTAAAGTCTCTGTCTTTCCCTGTTTCTCCATTTCTGACATCCCCATGTTGTTTTCTCCTCATGCTCATTGTCCTCAAACCTCATCTCTCTCTCTCTGTCTCTCTCTCTCTCTCCTGGGGCTTCATAGCTCTGCAGTGGCTTGGCTCTGACTCATCATGCATGGCGTGTGTAGTGAGCATCCAGGTCTGCATGTGTGCACAGAGTATAACTGTGTGTGTGTCTGTGGTTGTGTGTGTGTGCTCCACAGAGTCCAGTGAACATGAGGACAAGAGCACAGATGCCTCTGGGGAGGTTGCTGTTGAAGCGTCCAGCCAGGCCCCAGCCTCCACCGAGCCCACCACCGAAGGAGAGGAGGACCCAAAATCTCCCTCTAAATCCCCTGCCAAAGTTCCAGACGTAGATGAAGAAGAGCTGGGTCCTCTGCCTGACAACTGGGAGATGGCCTACACTGAGAAGGGGGAGGTCTACTTCATAGAGTAAGAGAAAAAGATCCTACAGAAATATATTTTGAGCTCTTTAAAATACAAAGAAAACAGCATGTCTGTAGCTGTTACAGGGGCTTAAGCGTTTATAGTGATAATGAAAAACATTACACTTAAATTAATAAAAGTACAAATCCAATGTAATGCACCTCATAAATTGCACCTGCTTTAAAAACATGGTTTATGTATGGCTGGGTGTGTAAACTTTATAGCACTGGCCTCTGTGTTGAATAATTGATGTAACTTAATACACACACACACACACACACACGCACACCCATGCAAACTTTTGCCCTCTCCTCTCACCCTTACTAATTAGTAGCTGAGGGCTAATTAGTGGATTAATGACCATTTAGTTTACCTTAGAAATCCCCTTGTTTCACTTTGCCCCTGTACACACACACACACACACACACATACACACACACACACACACATACAGGTCATTAGTGTTACTTTGCACTCATCTCTTTCTCTTATCCTCTCTGTCAGTCTCTCTCTGACCTCTGTTTGCCCCTTTCCTCTCTTTATTGCCTTCATCCACACGTCTCTTTCTTCTTCTCCAGTCACAACACCAAAACTACATCATGGCTGGATCCTCGGCTCGCAAAGAAAGCGAAGCCACCAGAAGAATGCAGGGAAGACGGTGAGTCTGAACGACCTGTTTACCTGTTTGCTCTGTTGTTTTTTAGTTTGTGTTCATCTGAGTCGAGCTCGTCTTTCGGCGTTTGTGGGAGTGTGTTGTGTCTGCATTTCATTCTGTTTGTGTACCTGTGTCGTCTGTTCCTGACTCACTGTTCCAGCGTGTTTTCCCTCCTAGAGAAAAAGAGCACAAAAATACTCTGTTGTTTGAGGTGTTTGTTAGTCTGCTGCTGGTCTCACCGTTCTCCACAGGTTTTGGGAGGGGTGCTCACATGCAAAGGGGTGTTTGAGTTTTAAAATCGAGAAAGAATAAACTCAACAAACTAACAAATAAATGTACCTTTTTAGATTTGCTGTTGGGAAGTGATCATTAGCACAGAATCATCTTGCAAAATGTGCATTTCATCCAATGTTCTTTTTTTATGCTTCATAACCAAATATCTAGTAATTAATTTAAATTAGAGTAAGACATTACTGAAAAATATCAATATAAACAAAACCTTGGCTTGAAGCAAGCAACGGCTAAAACTTGTCCGTCCTGTGACAGACAGCCATTAGCCGGGCGCAGCCAATTTAAACACCTACACTGACACTGCCTCTTCTTACGCTGATGAAGGCATGCTTTATGTCAAAACGTTAGTTGTTACAGCTCGTTAAAAAGCTCCAACTATAACCGTGTGCTCCAGACCTCATCAACCAGAATCAACAGTGTGTTAGTGTGTGTCTCAATACTTTCTGGCTCTCCTGCCCTGTCTGTGGAGTTAAGCTGCAAGCCCATTTCTCCTTCTAAAGACGTAAATCTTTAAAAATGTGTCACAAATATATAGTTTTATTTTTTTTTAAAAAGCTAAATAATTTCCTAAAACAGCTGGGCACTGTAGTTTTTAGCAAACATTACTCAAACAGGAGAAAACAGTGCATTTGTTGGGGATTATTTTTAGCTGTGAATTAATATACATTTGGTGCTCTGGTGCTTTGGTTCGCAACTTTTTTTGTTTGTGTAAAAGAGTGATTGTCCTCTCAGATTTTCTTACTTGAATAAATGTAGAGGCCTGAAGAGGTAAATAAAATAAAGAAAACAACAACAAAGATTAGGGAAACAGTATTCTGAAAAATGTGCTATTTTGTGTAGCAGAAATTGTTTTTATTCTTTTCTAGCCTGTTCATCATCTCATGGCCCTTCAGATTAATCTTGTGGCCCTCTAACAGGGTCCCACTTGTTATAGTGAGTATTTATCGCTACGGGATGTTGTATGTGGGACTGTGCATCTTTTAAGGGAAAGCAAATGTGTGTAAAGATGAGAAAAAAAAAATCTAAACTAACCACAAATTAAATTTTACAGACTAAAATTTAAGAACGGTGGTTTAATACAACGAAAGCCCAGTGCTGATGTCAGTCATGTAAATAAAATAGAGTTCCTGTGGTGGTTCAGTGCGATCAGATATATTACAATGAGGTGATCTTACATCCCTGCTGCTGTCACAGCCTATGGTCAGCGAATTAGGCTGTGATGTGATTCACCAGAGCGAGATCTGAATCAATACCTTCATCCTACCTCTCCTCTGTTCTCCATCTCTTCAATTTTCTCCCTACTACATTCTCCCCTCTGCACCCGTTCACCTCACCTCTCCCTCTCTCTCTCCCCTTTCAATCTCCCTCTCTTCAATTTTCCTCTTCTCCCTCTCTTTTTCTCTCCCACCTTTCATTCTCTGTCTCTGCCTCTCTTCCTCTGCCTAGTAAAGGGCTGAACTGTGACAGGAATTCTAATCACACTGCTCAGCTCTGCACAAACTGGTTCTCACTCTCTCTCTACACACACACACACACACTACTGTTGTCAATTCACAAATCCTTTTTACGAACATGGCCGACGCACTTCAGCTTCGTCTTGGCAGGGTAAAGATCGGTTTTCTCCAATGCCAGCGATGTTCAGACGCCAAGTTTCTGCCAACTGTGACGCTCTGTGATCACTTATTTTAATGCAACAACTTGCTCTTGTTTCTGTCTCTGTCTGTGAGCACTTCTGTGTTTATAGCTTTTAAAACAATACTGGAGTGGTCTCAGACATCAGACGAAGAGAGAGCTGAAATCATGACGTCACCTCATGTCCAAAATGACAACCTGTGACTGTGACAGACATTTATACCACAATGGCCTGATGTTCATTAAAGGCAGATAAAAACTGAAATGTTCAATAAATAACAATAAAACTTTTATTCGCCATCCCTGTCTAGACCTACAGAGTGAACCATGTGACATATTGTTGAGTAAGGTTACGTTCCATGGTTTGATTTTATTTGCGTTATTACAAATGTCAATGTGATTGTGAATTAGGTTTTTCTGAACAGAACCTGTTGTGCTCTTTATAAAAGTGAATTTGACTTACATAGCCAGTTAGCATTAGGGCTGTCTCGATAACCGCAATATTGCAATACCGTGCTATTGACAAGCTAACCGCAGCGAATTGCAAACCACCATAACCGCTATGTTCATGTCACATCACGTCATGTTCAGTCTTTTTTTTTTTTTTGGAAACAACTCCCGCGTCGGGTTGTTGCTCTCTCAGATCGCGCTAAAAGATTCTCATTCTTTTGGGTTTTCATCTCTCTGTGAATTCGTTTTTTGGTTATTCCTTAATTGAGCCTATGCTTTGCTTGTTTATTAGATAATGTAGCTTAGGGATCAGCAGGCATCAAACAGAGCTTTTGGAATGCTTAATACATGATGAATGAAACGAAAGTGAAGGACACACGATTGATATGTATTAAATAAAACGGCTTGTGTTTATATGATTGTGGCATTTGACAGAGAGCGAACTCGCCACTTGCACACACACATCTCAGCTGGAGGGGGGTGTTAAAAAATACAGAACCATGCGCCAATACCGCATACCGCATACCGCGCTGTTGAGCCACCCTTAATTACTGCAGGGGAAATTCCTTCACTGCGACAGCCCTAGTTAGCATTTTGAAATCCAAGAGTAGCCCCTAGCCTAGTCTTCCTGTCTGAAGAAAGTGAGGTATGACAATGACAACACCAGTACTGTGCGATTGGCCATATTAAAACACATCAAATGTGATCACAGACAGTCTTTTTGCCTTGCAATGCAGATGTGTGCCCTAAGAGAAAGAGGGGGTGGCTTGAATCGGCCATGTTTGCGAAATATATCAAAAATATAAAAACATCCGTCTCCTCCTTTTTCTTCTCTCCTGCATTCTTTTTGTCCGCTTGTCGACAGTTTATCTACTGTGTGAAGTTGTTTTGTGCTTTTTCTCTTTTGGTCTGCCTGCTTCTATCTTTGGGGAAGCACTGGTTAAAGGAAGTTAATGCTTAAGCGATCACCAGTGGCAGAGGATTTTGAATCAAAGGCTGTTAGCAGAATGTTTGTGAAGGTCCTGGATGACACATCACATCCTCTTGCAGCACCTTTGGATTGATGCCTTCCAGAAACAGCTTTGGATGCCAAGAAATGTTCTTTTTCCAGTGTAAACAGCTCAGCAGCCACACAGAAGGATATACAGTAGTTTAATCTGCTCTTTCCATTACTCACCCTGTTATTGTTTTCTTTTAACGATCACTCTGGTGTCCTTTAGCTCTTTTTTTATGTGTGTTTTCTGATATTTACACTTTTTTGCGTGCTTGCTGTGCATCAAGTGACGATTTAAAGGCAACTTTCCATTTTTCCCCCCACATTAATGGACATGTAGTTTTTGAATGATGAAATATGCATGGAAGCAAGGATGTCAGATTCTGCAACAAATGTGAATAAACAATAAATGTGGGGAGGGAACAGCAGGAAGAGGTGGTGCTGTTTTTAACTGCCCATCTGCCTGAAGGATTTCCCAGAGTCTCACAGCCTCAGGCAGGAAGCAGACAAACATTCAGACATACTTTCATCAGTGCTGTTTTTGCATCTTCCCTCTTCTTATTCCCTTTCCATTGCTTCCATCTCATGCATGTCTGGTCTTTTTGCTCCACTTTCCTTTAGCATTTCATATCCTCATACACCATTCCCTTTCCCCTCACTCCCATACTGCGTTTTGGGTGAACTTGAGGAGAATCTTGTTTGTGTTGGTGTGTTTGCGCATATGTGCATTTTGTGTGCATTGTGTTGTATCTATATGCTGAGGCTGACTCCCAGAGTTCAAAGGCTTGTCATCACAGATCTGGTTCGCTTGCAGTCTTTTTGTCAGGCAAGTCTTTTGTTACATAACACAAGCCCGTATCTCCTTTCTTGCTCGGAGGAGGCAAGAACAGAGCGAGACAAGCTTCAAATCACGGCAAGTGTTGGTTTCAATTCTGCCTTTGATACGCACTCAATCCCAGTGTCGGTTTCAAAGTAATCTTAGTGCTGTTGATGAAAATATGCTGCTCATGCTCATTTAGAGGCAAGGATTCTCACTGGGGCCGATGTCACAATGTCAAAACCCCATCTGTAGCCAACAGAGAGAGAAATATAGAGAATAAAGAATTAGGAACATGAGACCAGACGGAGATGGTGAAATGAGAAGAAATATGAGAAATGATGGAGGAAGTGATGATGATGAGCAGAGGGATGCCCTGCCAGTGTCTCTTCTTGAAAAGACAAAGAGAAGAGACACATGGAGATGGAGAGACGTTTTAAATGAGGAAAGTCGAAGCATCCACTGTCAGACAGTGATGGACTTGTGCTAAAATGTTACCTCTGAGTTACATCACTGTTATTACACTCAGTCATGTCTGAAGTGGGGCCATTTCTCCATCTCTCTTTTTCTCACCCTTTTGCTCTCATGTTCCTGTTTTCTCTTTCTCTTTGTTTCTATGTTGATAGCTTTTATTTATATAATGTTTTTATTTCCAATCTTAAGCTCTCTAGATCTAGATCTAACAGTACATGTTAATATGGCAGTGCAAACACAAAAACAGCTGCAGTCATATGATTAGATCTGCAGTGATTAGTCGATCAATTGATTAGTCAATCAACACTATTTTGATAATCAATTAATATTTGTGGTCATTTTTAGCCATGCTAGCAAGTTCTCAAGTTTAGTTTTATTTGTCATACTGGGTATGATCATAGTGAAATGTGTGTAGATGCAAGGTGGTTTGGTGATTCTCTTTTCATTTAGCGCCACCATCAGGTCAAAATATTAATTCTGGTTTATGATCAAATACTTTAATTAATGACATTCTCAACAGCCTCAGCTATGCTTTGTGTGCTAATTAGCAAATGTTAGTATGCTAACATGCTAAACTAAGATGGGGAAAATGGTAAACATTATACCTGCTAAACATTAGCATCTTAGCATTGTCATTATGAGCATGTAGCACAGCCTCACAGAGCCCCTAGCATGGCTGCATACTACGCACTACACGCCTAATATGTGTACTATCTTTCAACATACTTTTGTGTGGATAAACAGTACTATGGGTGCGTTCCAATATCCATACTACCACACTATTTAGTAAACCAGAAAAATATTTAGCATGTCCCAATGCATAGTATGTCAAATGCAGTATGCCAAAAATACCAGGATGTCCTACTGCATCCGGTCGCATTTTGCAGTATGCAAGCCAGCATGCTTTTCTGGCTGTTTTGACCCACAATTCTCTGCGCAGCTTGTATGAGCAAGAAGGTCTAGCAAAGTGAAACCTTATACTTGCACTTAAATTGAAGCATTATGGACGTTACAGAGCTGCCTTGGTCGCTGTCCACCATTGTCTGTTATTGTTGTCATCGTGGGATATATATGCCGGCATAGTGTCCAGGCTTGCATACTGTAATATTTCCCTGGAAATTGTATGCACTTCATGTACTATTGGTTTCATACTAAGGTTCTGGACATACCAAAAATTCTCACATACTGTTTTAGTGTACTAAATAGCATGTTAGTATGGAATCTCGGATGCAGCCCCGGTATTGTTTAAGCTAAAATGCTAAAAAGCTAAAATTCCAGCTTGTGAGTATTTGCTGGTTTTCTTGGTCTTCTATTACACTAAATATATTTGGGGTTTGGACTGTTGGTCGAACAAAACAAGCAGATCGAATATGTCAACTTGGGCTTAATGACATAATCATTAGTTGCAGCTCTACATAAATATGAGTTCTGGTATTTGTTTTAATCGAAATTGGAAGTTGTTTTTTTGTTTATGTTTATTCATGGTTCATGGTTAATTTTTTTTTTTTCTGTGAGTCAGATGAGTTCATTGTATCTGTTCCTGGCTGCATGTTGGTCAGGAAGACTTTGTGTGAGAGGGAAGATGAGTCATCTAATGCAGAGGAATCACAATTAGACTTCATGTCAAGAGAGACATCAATACAGATACACATAAACAAGCACCCGAACACACAAGCGATCCCCTCAGTGCTCAGACTATACACAGACACATGAGGAGGTGTTTGATTTGAAGATGACGGTTTCACTCATTCAAACATGCAAACACAGTTCAGCTATCTAATACACACACACACACACACGCATACTGCAAATATAGACTCATATGAATGCATGAAAACACACACACACACAAACACACTCTCTCTCTGTATTTCGGTGGCAGGAAATAGAGACAAGACAGAGCCCTCAGCTCAAGCGAGAAAAAAAAGACTTCCACTGGTGGTTTCCATGGAAACTGTCTCCCTTTCACTTTAGGGGGAGGGCAAGCGACTAGTGGATGAGTTAGGCCGACATTTAAGGTGGCTCATGGACAGGGTGGGAGGGAATTTAAGGTGGTTTGAAGTGTGAATCCCTCTGACTTTTCCGCCTCGAGGATGAGACGGGTCGTTCGAGGTAATGGCAGTGCAGTGCGGGCGGTTTGAGCAAACAGTAAAGCAGAGCAAAGATAATTGCGGCGTGCACCCCTTTCACCTTGGGCTGCACAGTCAGCATGCTCAGCAGCCAGGACACACACTCGGGCACACACATTCACACAGGGATTATTGATATCGAGATCACAAATCTGTTCATAATTACATTACAGTGTGAGGGGATGATGCCACAGTATCAGTGTCACGCAGACCAAATAATTGTAAAAATAATAGAGCTAGGGATTTGTGTGTGTGTGTGTGTGTGTGTCAGTGTCAGTGGGTGACTGTGAATCTCGAAAGACTTCGTCGGGTAGAGTTTTGAGCTGGGTAATGTTTAAAAGTTTTCTGTAAAAAAGTTTTACTTTTGCTAATACAATACTTGAGTTCAGTCCAGACACCAAAACAATATTATTTTCAATACCTTGCTTGGGGAAATATAAAGATGTTGGTAACGCTTTATTTTAAGTTTTATTTCCAAATAATTTCCAAGAAGTTTCCTGGAAATAACTGGAATTTTCTATTACTGTAGTTATAGGTAAAATAGTTTGAAATTCGAATAAAATGCTAGTGTAACCCAGAGAGTCTTTTAGTCAGTGCACAGCAGGTCGGCTGAATCATAGAATTCGACGTGAAGAATAAAGTTTCCTGTATTTTCAGGAGTCGAGGAGATTCTTATTTTCCCTGTAATTCCTACCAAATTACGTAATTCTTTCCAGGATACTTTATTACCTAAATTATTTGGAAATATTGTTTCCAACACGTCTTTCTACAAAACTCATCTTTCAGAAGATGAAGCTAAAGCTCTCAAATATGAAACACAAGCAGCCGAACAAAAACTTTGCCTCAATAAAAAATACACTCTAAAATGATCTTGTTTCTGATTTAAATAATTTTGATTTTAAAAAAATTCTGGGAAAAAGAAAGAAAACATAAGTAAACAGGACAATAAATCTGGCCAGACATTTGATACTAACACTTCGTACGTGACAATTAATGATCAGTGCTACAGTACGAACACATTTAGGTAGGTATTGAGGTTTGATGTCCAGGGTGTGTGCCCAGAGATGATTAGTTATTGACCTGTGCAACCCCTGCACCACCTGACACCCACCTCACACCTTTCCGTTCAAATCCAACGCCCAACACATCTCCCCCTCCTCACGTACAACTCCTCTTCTACTACCAAGGTTGTCAGGTCTTGTGTGTCTTTGTGAATATATGTGCATATGTGTGTGTGTGTGTGTGTGTGTGTGTGTGTGTGTGTGTGTGTGTGTGTGTTTTAGTAATAAGCTCAGGGTCAAACCTAGTCCTCCATTTTTAGTGTATTTCTCATCATTTTCAATCTGTATGACACAAGTATTCTTCTACGTTTGTCAGGTTTTCTTTATTTCCCTGTGGAAAGTGCCCACCCACGGACGTAGTCATGAATTTCATGAATTAGGCTCTTTAATACAAGACATGAGGATGAATTAATATGAGGAAGGAAGACCAACCTTTCAAGAACGTTTGCTGATGAATGCTAATCAGAATCGCTATATTTTTAGTATATGTCTGAGTGGGAAGGGAACAGCTTGGGCAGATGGACTGTTACTTGGGTGTGTGTGTGTGTGTGTGTGTATGTTTGTATGTTAGCTGAGCCCCCACAGTGTGAGGTCAATCCCCTTGTTGTGTTCCTCATGCCTCAGAGCTTAATGTTAAAACTGAAAACCAAAACATCCTGTATTTTGAATACACCGGCAGAGGGAGCTCATTATAGTGCACTGTATATTGTGAGTAGGTGTGTGTGTCAGTGAAAAGTTGTGAAAGTGATATAGAAGAATAGGTCATAGAGTACGGGAATTTCAGCAGCGCCTTGACCCAGTTCTTTTACGATGGAGAGAGGAGAGCTAAATCAGCAAAGAGATGGATGAAGTGAGGAGGGAACAGAGAACCAGAGGAGCAAGAGCAGGAGACAATTAACACAACAGCCATGGAAGCCATCCAAGGCGAAAACGAGTGGGTGGGCGAAAGAAAAAAAGAGACGAACATGAAGTAGTATGGTGAAGGTATTTGGCCTTGAAGGATTAGTGCATACAACCAAAGGAAGAGAATAAAAGAAAGGAGGCGGGATGAGATGTGTCAGACGATTTAAATGTTCTTTTTCTCCCGCCCTGCTTTGTATTGATATCTGTGTTGTGATTCGTGTCTCCATGAAGAAGCCACCGCTGCAGATCGAAGTGTTGTCTGTCTATTGAAGGAGCACTTTGGGAGCGTCTAGCTGTGAGCCCTGAGATTCACGTTGTCTCTCCTCAATGGTTCAATTTAGTGTCTACATTCCTGCTTCTGCTCTCAGCATAAACCAACTTCATTTCCCTCGTCTGTTTTCTCCTTCCTCTCAGAGCTGCCCTATGGCTGGGAGAAGATAGATGACCCCATCTACGGCAGCTACTATGTTGAGTAAGTCTCCCTGTTGACTTGGTTAGCTCAGCTGCTCTGTAGTAAAACAGGAAATGTATTTCTATGGTTTACAACGCCTCATGAATTATAAATGACTAAATTCTCATTTCTTTTTTATGTGTTACTGCTCATTTGACTGAACTTTTACAGTGAAATGTTTATCTGTGTGGACTATCCTGAGAAAGATTAATGTGTTGCATTAAAAACATATTCTGTCAGTATCTAGGTGCTGTTTAATTTGAAGTACATTCAATTTTGTTCTAGTCCAACCCAACTTAGCTCCCAACTTAGCTGTAATTGGAGGTGACAAGTAATGAACAGTTACTGAGAGGACTGTTTTAAGATCTTGCCACTTAACTTACTATTTCTATTTTTGTAAATTTACTTTCCCCTCATAACATTTGTTATTACAATTTATGTTGGGAATAACATTTTACGAGCCAACAGAATATGTAGTAGTTAGACCTAACACCGTCTAGACCCAATACAACATTAAAACACAATAAAGATTGAGTCAGCATATGGACTCCATACCAGGTCAGAGCAACTATCTTTGCTTTACTCTCAGCTTATCAAGATATTATGGCTATCATGTTAGCAAACACCTGCCTAACATTGCTTAAACATCCAGCAGAAACATTAGCTGTTGATTACTTGTCCATTATTCACTGGTATTTTATCTCTACTTTGATTTGCCAACTCCTGAGAAAAATATCGTGGTCTTAAGCTCGTCAGATGTTCATAACTCTTCAGCAGAACTTCATTTCGGACCACAAGTTTGTGTTGGACAGATGGCGTACACATGGCTTCTGTGAGCCAGAGCAGCTACCTACCATTTTACATGGGTAGAAGGTGAGAGCTAAAGGGATTCATACTAGCATAACAGTGTGTACCAGCAGACCAAAACAATGAGCTGTACAGCTGATTCTCAGTGGGATCAGCAGGACTAGAAACCCCTTCTCCTAACAGGGAGTCATTAACTCAATGTTAATACCAGGATATTGCTCAGTGGAGTTAAATGCATCTGAATGAGCACTTACTTTTCTTAAGTACTTTTTACTGAAAATACTTTTTTACTTTGGTAAAATTCTGAATGCAGAACTCCATTGTGGTATTGCTATTTTTGGCCTCAGGCTTAGAATTACCCCTTTTTCCATTATTTATTTTCAGTCACATCAATCGAAGGACTCAGTTTGAAAACCCAGTCCTGGAAGCCAAGAGACGCCTGGAGCAGCAGAGGCAGATGCAGAGCCAGGGACTCTCCGCTCTACCACTGCCCACTATATACAGAGGTACACATGGAGAACTACAGTATGTGCAGTACTTAAATCAAAACATGCTGACATACTTACAGAGTTGCACAAATATGAAAATGCGAGGACTGCAGAAAGGACATGCACGGCACAGGGCCTTGGTCTTCAGGCTGTTAAGGCCCCCTGAAACCCATGTGCTAGATTTTTTAATTAATTGTAAATTCTCCCTGTTGTGCATTTTTTTTATAGTTTTCCTAACCCATCTTATACAGTGGGCAGTTTCATGAGTATTTGACGGGGCAGATGCACAATGTCACAGTGTACAGGGTCGAATGGAGATTGCTGGCAGTGCGGGAGACAGGGAACATGCTCGCCCTGAGGCCCCTAGTGGGCTAATCCAGGCACGCGTATGAGGATGTACTAGACCAGTACATAATGTACTGCTTCATCTGAGTGAAAACTGCATATCTCCAATGAGTCAGCTTATCAGAAATTGAGGCCTTTATTGGTGCTTTTGCTTTCAGAAAAAAAAAAGTAGAATAGGTTCATTCAGCACTGAGAAGATCGTGTCAAACTTTCATTTCAAGCTAAAGTAATGTGACAAACCAAAATCAAGGATATCTAAAATATCGCACTACAAAACCTTCTCTCCCTGCAGAGAAGCCTTTGTTTACGAGGGACCCAACCCAGCTGAAGGGCACGTTCCTGTCAACAGCCCTGCAGAAGAGCAACATGGGATTTGGCTTCACGATCATAGGAGGGGACGAGCCCGACGAGTTCCTGCAAGTGAAGAGTGTAATACCAGACGGACCCGCTGCTCAGGACGGAAAGATGGACACAGGTAATTATGTGTACCGACGCAGAATTTTGACAACTGGTTGAGAAATAAATTGAGATTTAAACAAACTACAAGCTGTCACTGCTGATACTGTAACACTGTGTTTATAAAAATGCTTAAGCACAGTCTCATTATTCTGACACCTCAACATTATGGACCATAATTTCCTGCCAAAGCAGATCAAGTGCGTAGACCTTTTGCTGGCAGAGTTTCAGTTTCATTCAAGCAGCATTTACCTGCCTGTTGGGTAATTTCTGTCAACATTTCTTGTGCCTAAAAGGCCAGGGGAGCGTCACTGGGGTGTCAGTATCCAGTAAATTTGGTGCAGTGTAATTTTGGCATCAAAAGTTAGACTTGTGCCTCTGCCAACTCGGAACATTTCTCAGCATAAGCACTCGTGCTTTAGTTAGTTTTATGGCTTTAGCTGGCAAAGGTCTCCCACATAAACCTCCAAAATCACATCCACACACTGTCTCTGTTTGTGTCTTTGATATATTGCCCTCAGTGATTTAGCGATGTACTGAATTCAATTTAAAAAGTCCTCCAATTTCCTTCAAAAGACAAACTCAGTATTTTTCCACAAAAAGTTAGTGTCTCAATAGATAATCTCACTTCCCTAGTGGTAATTTGGAGCATCATTGTTCCATTAAGGAGAGACCATTAGGCTTAATATCATGTATGTTTTGAGGTGTGTTTGCTTGAATAACAGGTGTGTCAGCCAATTGCCAGTTGTAGTCCACGACTGTGCAGCCTCAGCTTCACCGAATTTGGATTTAGTGGTTCAAGTGACTGACAAAGAAAGCAGTAATAAACCATTGGCTGATGTTTTGTGGTCCTGATGTCCTATAGAGACTTTGTCAACCAAAACAAATTATTTCATCCAAATTGAGAACAGCACAGGCTACTCTTCCCTTAAACTTTCACCTATCAAGAGATGGACATATACAACATACAAAAGGATACACTTTCTGCCTGACTCAAAAGGGCTCATGCCTCTTTTTTTTTTTGCTCCTTATGATCCATTTTTGTTGCGCACATTTTGTTTTTCGTTATTTCGTTGTGTCAATAATGTGAGCAAAATTGCAGTGTTGAAGCACATCTTAGAAATGAATAACTTAGTGGTAGATCTTTCCATATGCCCAGAAATATCAATTCATCTTAAACGGGGACATCATTGGCCCTTGGTGGCATATTTGGGGTGCCCTATATTTGCGCCTGTAGCACTCTGTGTCCCAGACAAGGACTTCAGTTTCCTCTCAGCACACTCTCTGTCCTCTGTCAGTGCACTATAATGTTCTGCTTTTAAGGGGAATGAGAGGAGCTGATCTGATTGGCCATAACTCACAGCAGCCCACACAACACCTACTTCATTAGGAGATTCATTTGCAACGGCACAGCAGGTGCAACATCACTACACTAGCACCAGTGGTATTATCAAAAATCAGTCATACACAGGTGCGCCAGTGCCATGAAATTGTTCCATACTTGTGTTTGTGCTTTGATTCATAAAACCAAAAATCTGTAACATCCACAGAAGCAGTAATTCAGTCTCACATGGCTTACTTAGTGGTTAGAGAGACCCTGCAACATGTGGAAGGTTAAGATTGGATCCCTGCAACAACCAGTGTGTTTTCGTTTGCAGTATCCTTGAGTAGCCGCCAAATCCCTCCCAGTTCATTTACTGTATGTAGTTTTGGATGTAAGCACCAGTTCACAGTCTTACATGGAGAACAAGATACCTAAAGAGTGCTCCAGGTCGATTCCCAAGGGCCTCGAGGAGGATTGATTTTGAATCTTTTACAGAAACAAACCTTAGTTTAGGCCTAACCTTAAAGAGCTGAAGTTAGTAAAAGTCAAAAGACTGTATGATTCTTCATGTGTACTCTGCTCTGAACCTGCGAGGTGGCCCCATGCCTGGCACGGTAGGTGCCTAAACTGCTAATTTAGAGCTCATTTCAAAGCTGGGAATCCTCCTTCCTACTCTCAGCTCCTGCTCTCTGCTTTCATGTCTCTCCCTCTGCCTATCAGTTTCTCTTTTATCTGGAATCCATCTCTTTCTATTTTATCTCCATCTCTCTCTTTGTCTCTCTGGCTTACCCTTTATTATGCTTCCTTATCTAACCATGTCATCTGACACTTCTCCTCTGCTTTCAGCCTCAGTATATTTTCATCCCCTTTCTCTTTCTACCTCTCTAGTTTTTCCTCTCTTCATCCCTCCGCCCTGGTCTGTCAGCCTTTTTACTCTCTCTCTGTTCTGATTTCTCTCTCTCCAACTTGCTCCTCTCCGCTCTGTGACATTGCCAGAGCTGCTCACACACATGCATGTGCGCACACATTCACACTCACGCATGCACATAGTCACAGAGTCACACACAGGCACTCCCTGGTTGAGATTAGCTGGCCTATTTGAGCTGTGCGGCATTGCTCTTAGGGATTGTGTATGATTGTGCATGTGACATGTGTGGTGTGTGTTTAGGTATGTGCACATGCTCATGGGAGTGTGTGCGTGTCTGCATGTGTGACACAGAGTGCCTCCAGAAGTGTGAAATAGAGGATTTGAGGCAGCTGATTCGTCATGGGGCTGTGACTTTAAAGCTAAAATCCATAACTTTCCGCACGTTCAAACTACAGCAGAGATGACAGAATATCCAGTGTCGCATTTGTGAAGTTGTTTCACCTTGTTGTTATTGGTTTGCAGGAAAAATGCCATCGACCAATAGTTAGCGAAGGCACTGTCAGCCAGGGCGGATTCGACATGACAAAGACGACTTTTCTTGCTCACAAGATCATAAACAGTTGTACACATTTGCATTTTGTTTCCAACTGGTCGCCAGAGTAACAGGGAGATGCAACATCATAATGCATCATGCGTGAGTCTCCGTGGATGCCAGTGTGCACCAGTTGGTTGTCATATTCATGGAGACACACCAAGACACTGACCCTGTCTCTCTCTCAACTCTCTGTCTCACACGTACACTTGTAGATCGCCTGCAGTGGCAGTGAGCTGATATTATATTCCTTCTTCTGTGTTGCTCCAGCATGTCCTGATACTGCTGAGATTTGACATTTATGGCAACAGACGGTGACAAGTTGTATTTTTTGCAGCACAGTGGGTTTACTCATGAACCACTGAGACCAGTTCGTGTGGGTCTGTCTAACATGTAACACCTTCTTCCTCCTCAGGTGATGTCATTGTCTACATTAATGACATCTGCGTGCTCGGCACCACACACGCCGATGTGGTCAAGCTTTTCCAGTCCGTACCGATCGGGCAGAGTGTCACCCTCGTGCTCTGTCGAGGCTATCCTCTGCCCTTTGACCCCGAGGACCCAAGTGGAGCAGCGAGCACCTCCCTGACACCCATCGGTCTGGAGCACCGCCCCCTGGTGGTGAACGGCCGCGGCAGCTATGACCCCTACCTAGAGTATCTGTCGTTGAGCTCCCAGCTGCCTCCTCAGGCTCTGGCCCAGGCCGGGGCCCCTCACCCCGGGGACACACATCTGGATGGCTCATCCCTGCCACCCACAACACCCGGCTCGGCATCAGCACTCACGCCTCACGACGACAACGTGTCCATGGCCTCCTCGGGGACTGCAGGGGTTGCCGGGGCAACAGCACAAGGGGCAGAGCTTCTGACAGTTACTATGGTGAAAGGGGCGGAGGGATTTGGGTTCACCATTGCAGACAGTCCCACTGGTCAGCGAGTAAAGCAGGTGATGTATCATGATCATGTGTGCATCTCGTCATTCACTTAGTAGGCCATGAAGAGTCCAGAAATGAAAGGGTTCAGACCTGTTTGATATTTTACTGGTATTTTACTGTCTGTGTTTCGGGATGTAAATTAGTTCTTTATAGAGTGAATCTCAATAGTCAGCTAAACTCAGTAGTTGAGTTGAGTCGCACATTAAACTTTAGGCAGAGTTAAAACAGCAGGTCAAGGTAAATTTAATCCAGTAAAAAGAGACTGAGATAATAAGAACAAAGTGAGCTCAGCTTGTGAAGGATTTGCTGTCCACTAACATAGTAATAAATGAGACCAGACTGTCCTAAAGAAGCTACAGAATAAAAAACCTGCTTGCTTGCAATTGTGGCTGTAAGGAAAAGATGAATTAGAGAAGATGAGTCGCGATGTGACAGATGCTTTTCTCATCCCTGTTGTATTTGTATGTCTTAACAAGTGATTTGTTTTATGTTCAGCATTGAGACGTATTATTCTTTCAGCAAATAAAAAAGTCTGCCTGTGGAGTAAGATAATTGCAGCAGTTCCGAGTGCATTTTCCATTATTTCAAGAATTTTCAACAAACAATCTTCATGTCAGTATTTTGAAATAGTCAAAATAGTGCCATTAGCTGGTCTTGTAAACTGTGTAAACCTAAACTAGAAAATTCTTGAATTGGTTTTGGAAACAGCTGAAATATTTTCACCCCACTGGTAGATTTTTAGACAAATATGATTTCAGGGACCAACAATAGATAAGTGGTTTAGATGGAGATTTTTTTTTCAGCATTAACAGGAATATGATGAATTAAGGTCCCTCAATACAAAAATAAACCATTTGCAGTTTTTTTTTTCAAGTTTATTGATTCTGGCAGACAATAGAAGTTTTGTGTTAACGAGATTGGAAAGTACCACAAAATCAAATCCCAGCAGGTCAAATTGTGTGACAGTGGACATGCTGTGTTGTTGTGGTGCAGGTGCTGGAGCCGGGCTCACAGGGAGCATCGGGGCTAATAGAGGGAGACCTGATCCTGGAGGTGAACCAGCAGCCGGTGGCTGCAGCTGGACATGGACGAGTAGTGGAGATGCTCAAAGAGTGTCCAGTGGGAGCCGAGGCGACACTCCTCATACAGAGAGCAGGAACAGGTGAGACACTGACCTGTTTCTTTTCTGTTCGACTGTTTGTCTGCTTGGTGACGAGTTTAAATGCTTCTGATACAGTTTCACTCTTTCTGTTGTTCATTCATAAGGACTACAAGGAAACTTGTAGATAATATAACTAGTGCCAAACAAACCAGATATAGTACAGATTGATAGTAAATAAAAGTTGATAATTTTATAGTACTTTTTCATGGATAAAGCATGTTTTATTTTGTAATGCCAGTAACGTTTGAATGTCATTCACTTTCTCAAGAAAGTCAAATCATTTTCAGCTCTTTAATACCTGGTGATTGTCCTAGATCTATTTATGTCAGTAGTGGTGGCAAAAATAATTACAATACAATTAGTATCAAATCACAAGTGGCATTTTGGCACCTTTCGAAGACCAAAATAATTTTAGCAAAAACAAAGAAGGGTCCAGTGCAAGAACAACTGCCCAACTAAATATAAGCTGGCTTCTGATTGAGATGCATAGATATCACGATACTGTGCATCTTCAACCCCAGCTGCAGCTTTGCAAGAGAGGAGTCAAGTAGAGTTGACAGTGAGAGCTGAGAGAGCAAAAGAGATTTTGATTATGATAATTTTGAGACCTGTTCTATTTTTGAACACACTCAAATCACAGCAGCCCCTTATTTGGATTTTATTCAAGTCGTTAGTTGAGATTTTATTTTTGGAATATTAAATAGTTTAGAAGCTAGAAGAATAATTTTGCCTGCTGCAAAACTGGGCAAATTATTATAGTATTTCTTGAAATAACAACAGTGTTTTTAAATAATAGTTGAGGATTATTTCACAGAGCAATAGTTTCTGTATGTTGGTTAAGAAAAAAATGAGACTTTAACGTTCGCCCTTAGGGAAATTAGATCACTGGAGGAGCAAACAGCCACAGGACACATTATTAGACACTAGAAAATAGAAAACAGAGATGAAATGAACAATATTTTGTTTAATGTGCTGACTCATATGTATGTATATATATATATATATATATATATATATATATATATATATATATATATAAAACACACAGAAATATTAAATATCAGAAACTGTGTAAGCAGATGTCATAGTAAGTGTTGTGTGTGTCACGCCAAGTGTTGTCAGTGTTTTCCGAATGCGGCTTTATCACCAACATGTCATCGATGTTTTCCACTGAGACAGACTGGAACAACACGGGGGGGATTAAACACAGGAAAGTGTTTTAAGATACAACAAATCAAAAGCTGGAGAATTTAAAATGCAGTGGAGAGTTGTGAGTTAGGTGTAGTACAGCTCTGTGGGTAGAGATGGCACCAACACTGCTATGGGGAAGCGGTTTCATTCCCACTGGGGCCACTCATCCTGAAAATAAATGCAGTTATTTTACTGTAATGTGCTTTGGACAGAAATGACTGTGGAGAGTGTCATCTAGCTGGCAAACAAGCTGAACTGGTTGGCATGATGCTGTTTGGCTACCTGTACTGACTGTACTCTGAACACTCTGTATAATGGAGGCAAATCATCATTTCAAACAGCATTTTCACAGAGTTACGGTTTAATAAACGTCAGTTTTGGTGACATGCTGGATTAAGGACATTTGTAACAAAGAGAAAATGTAAACCAAAAAGCTCTAAATGCACACAGTCCCATTTCTGATCATCAGTGTTGCGATCTTCAAATTCTCAACTATCCTGTCTGAGTCTGAGTATCCGTCTGGAAAACTATTCTTCTGGATCTTTCTCACAAACGTTTCCTCCTCCATCCACTTTAAGCAAATGTAATGTTGACTGATTTTATTGTGGGCTGTATTTAGACAGAGAATTCAGGGCTAGTGTTGTTCCACAATACCTGCCACATGTTAAATCCCTGTAACGAGCCTTGCATTGTAATGAGCTGCTCCACTCCACCTTTAATTTTCTGCACACGTTCAGCATGTTACCTTCCACTTGAAGTGAAAGAAGGAGACGACCGCATGCCCTCCGTCTTAGAAAATAAATGAAAATGGAGTTGTGTAGTAGCAGAAAAGAAGAATGAGAGAGAATTTCATTTGAAGTGCAGAGTTCTTGTAATATTGCCAGAACGACATAGAGTGTGGCCATTTTCCCTCCTCTGCTATTTCCTGCAAGATTGGCCACCTGCAAGGAAATTAAATTGCACAGCGAAGGCTTTATTTGTTTGACAGGTGCTCTTGCACTGATTCTCTAAAAGGTGTTCTGGTCGCTGGGTCAAAACTTGACTTGATAATTACCCTGGGCTGCCTATACCACTGAGCCCTTGGCCATCTGACAAACACACACACACACTCAACCCCACAATGATTAACCGAACAGCAGCGTTCAACAGCCTGGAGGAAAGTTAAGAGAGTCAAAGAAAATGCCTGTCCTTTGGCCATTTAAAGAGATAAAGTTCACAAGTTCACAGTTTGTGCCACCCAGCAGCTTTGCAGTTCACAGTTTTTTATGCTCATTTAGTCATTAAGTCTGTAGTTTTTCTAGAGATAAATTGCCAGGAGTGAAGAGTTAATTTGCATTGTTCCTGAGATGATAACGGAACAATAAAGAGGAATTATAGATACGCTCTCTCCTTTTTCATGGATTGTATTTAATTAGGGATGAAAACAATCAGTCTCTTATGCGTCTCAGGTTTAATTAATTGAAGTGTGACAGGAATTATTATTACAGACCTGAAAAGCAATCAAAGACATTAGCATGAAACAATAGACTATCTGAAACAAGTGCTGCAGGGTGGTTTGCTGATTTTCCGCCAGTCCTGTTGTCTCCGGTCTTACAGTACATAATTGACCATTATTGGAGATGTATTGACAAACTGTTGCCTGGTCTGACTGAACTGACTGTGTACTGTATGTTGTTCAGTGAATTATACTCGGTCACTGATAAATTCTTCTAAAGCTGTGATGTGCACAAATGACTCAAGTGTTTTCAGCGGGAATAGACTGCTCAGTATGTGACTGCACGTCAGCATGCACGGACGTGTACGTGAGCAGCTGAGATCAAATGTTATGGCGCTCAGCAGTCGAGCATCTTATGACCATGCAGAGCCAACATCTGCCACCTGGTGGTTAACCTTTGCAAAGACACGCACTCGTGTTGCACTGTCAGATACGCCATTTAAGACGGATGCTGAAATTCAATACACAAACGAGATCGCCCTCCACACATTAATGCTTCATCACATGTACACACACAGGTCTGTTTTCAAATGCACACACAAACACACAGCTTGCAATAGATATCCCTCTTAAAATGCTGAGCTGAATGTAAATTACCTCCCTTCCCCCTAAGATGCCTTCTCCTCCTCCAACCTCACCAGTTTCTATCAGACAACTCAAGACAACGGCCCCACAGGGACTATCAGCCTGACACACCAGGAACCTCTCTGACTCCCTGTGTGTCTCTCTCCTCTCTGCAGGGTGAAAGAAAGGACAAGGTCCTTTACCGTGACTCAGATGAGCAAAATGTCAGCAATGTTTAAGCATGTTTGTGCTCACAGACGTAGGATTTCTGTGCAGAACATCAATGGAATTCAGCACGCACACATGATTTCAGATGTGTGACTGAGAGCATCGGTGCTTTGTGTATCACAGACAGGGTGTTAGACGGCTGCTGCATGTGTGTGAGTGTGTGTGTGTGTGTGTGTGTGTGTGTGTGTGTGTGTTTGTGTTTGTCTGACTGCTGTAGCGTGGGCACTCTGCCAGAGTTCCACTGAGCTCTGGTCGTGTTCACAGCTCCGTCCCCTGACATCCCAGTTTGAAGCGCAGCCAACCACAGACTAGAGACATTTTGTGGCACCAATGAGGATGCAGATCATGGCTGTGAAGAAAAGGGTGTCGGGCTGCACAAGCCAATCAGGCTGATCTGAAGGCCATCCAGAACTCAGCAGGCTAGTCTGTGAGGCCGGCCTGCCAGACTGCCTGACCACTGACTCGTGAGAGAGGCCACGTGAAGCCTCTCCACCGGTTATTCATTTGTAATTCATCAGCATTCATACAAGTCTGCCACACATCCGACACATATGCCGATGAATTGTATTAGCATTTAAATTACGCTTATATGCGTCTGTGAGGATGACGCTCCTCTCGAATATGAGTGGACAATTACCTTGTGGCTCGTACTCATTACCTTCAGTGGGTCATAAAGGAAAGTTTGAGGAAAGAATGAGTTATTAGAATTCCTTAAAGGCTTCCCTTAAGGCTCGTATTCCCTGCAGAACGTGGTTATTAGTCCCAACCTCCCACAGAGCCCTCCCTCTGCTGCTGCTGCTGCTGCTGCTGCTGCCACTGTGCTGAATCATTTCAGCACCGCGGACAGTTCCCCTCAAACCTCCATTCATGTTTATGGCATTCACGGACCGGAGGGGTTTTATTTCTCTTTTCCTCATCTTCTTGTGTCCTCCTCCACGCTCACAGACACAGCAGGGATGTAGGACATTTATTTTCAAAATGGAAAAGATTTCCTGGCAGAAATGATGTTTTAATTGGGCGAACGGAGGAGGGCTGAGGGGGTGAAAAATGTGGGAAAATAAAAGATAAAAGCGTAGGGAATGGCAGAAATGAATTTCAATTTTCATTTTGTCTTCACATGAACTGGCAGTGGTCTATTGTATTTCATTTCCCTAAAATCTCCCCCTCGCTCGCTGATTTCGATTGAAAGTTCTGCCATTCTGCTCTGCTGCTAAGTGCTCTGGCCTTCATCTCATATCTAAAATTCAGGCGTATGTAGTTGGAGAGTAATTCCACAAATATATTCCATCCAGTGCTCTCTGACATTTCTCAGGAAATCTCATAAAATGAATAAATATAAAATTTATCAGGATTCTCTAAAGAAGCGCCCACGTCCGTTGACAGATTCATCTGAGATGCAGCAGGAGTCCTGTGTGCTTGACGAGCGTGTTTATGTGTTTCTATCCACATGTGTAAAGATTCAGACTGCAATTTTATACAAGACAGCCACTGCATGTTATCCCCCCACGTCTAAGTGTATGTATTTGGGTCTCAGCAGCATAAATGTACTGTATGTCTTTGATTCAGTGGAGTCACAGGGGAGCTGTGTTGATGAGATTGTTGTTGTGATGTAGAGTGCTCCCTGCTTTCTACATGCAGATAAAATGTGACTTGCAGAGGAAAATGTGTGTGTGTGTGTGTGTGTGTGTGTTTGGGGGGAGGGGGGCTGTGCTTTTGCCTGCAGCTAATGATGTAATTATGTTGAAAACAAACGCAACAACCAAACCCGTTTAGGAAGAGTTACACAAACAAAGTCAAAACAGAGGAATATGAAATCAGCAGGCTGAGAATTGTTTCACACGTTAAGGGAAGATGATTCAACAGTCGTATCCAATATCTCACTTATACTGTAGAAACCTTTGCACATTGGCTCCATTATAATTGTTTTTGTCTGTATAATTGTAATTGTCTGTATTTTGTTGTTTCATGACAGAGTCTGCTCTCTGCTGACTGTGTTGTCTCTTTCTTCCTCAGGCCACATCTCTCCGTGGAAGGCCTCCAAACAGGTACGATGATTGAACCAAGTGTTTTTGTGCTCGTGTGTGTGTGTCTGTGTGTGTGTGTGTGTGCGCGTGCGTGTGTGCGTGTGTGCGTGTGTGTGTGAGAAAATGGGCGTCTCTGAACCAGATTTGTTTGCCGAAGCAGAGAGGTGAAATAGAAGTGTGTAGGACCAGTGTTTGTCACAGGGCTGTGTTGCCTCAGAGGTGTCTGGCTTTTGCTTTATTGTGAAATGAGCCAGCTTTTTCCTGACCCTCTTATTGGTTTGATCACATCAGATCTAACACGTCACCAGCTGGGGAAAAGCTCTTCAGATTTATACTTAAACTGCACCTGCTACTGCTTGTACAATTAGCACTCATTCATGGTATTAGACAGAATATTTAGACATAATGAAACTCACCTCATTCAAGTTTAAATTGTGAATATTGATTTTAATTCATTTTTATATCTGCCCCTGGCCAAAAAGCGGTTTTTAATTGCATAATTGAGTTACTGAATCCAAACATTTTAACTAAACATAACTCACACACTTGCATGATAACACATTTTTTTATCATTGTTTACGTCTGATGATCATCAAGGTTGTCCCTCACCTTTATTCTCTTGGGTTTCTGCACATAGTTAGCCTCGGATTTCACTAATTATTGTATCATTTGAAAACAACTGCCATAGAGATAATTCATCACCATAAACATGAAGCCTTTATTTGTCCAAGTTTTATCATTAGAGTCACAGTATTTCATTAGACCTGACTGCAGTGTTTTCATGCAAGCTGATATAATTTGTTCACTGACCAGGCTTTTCTGCCAACGTTAGTTTGCACATTGAATCCTCAGTGGACTTATTGGCACTACAGCTGCTGCTGTATAGCATTCTGTACGTTTTTATTGCTGTGTTGTTTTTTCTACACTTATGCTAATATTAGTTCTTCTATCTTGTGCTTGTATAAGTACTTCAGGTTAGTGCTGTATAGTATTTCAGCTGATTCCTGCTGTGTTGTGTTCTCCTGCCTGCATGGTGTGGTGACATGTGGGCTGTTGCCAACATTAGGTGTCTGTCATGTGTGGACTAAATCGGTGACTTGTTTTTATTGTGTATGTTTCTTCCGTGTTATTTTTATGTTTTTTCGTTATAATAAAATTAATCAATCAATCAATCAATCTTCCAACAGGAAGACGTGCAAATCTCCACCAAGCATTGATCCCACAGTAACATGTTGTCTGAGAGGCATGAGCAGTCAAATAGCTTTGACACATTTGTATTTAAGATCTTAAAGTCCCCCTCCAAAATGTGTTCTGCTTATTGTTACTTCACTCAGACGCTTGCCTGTGCAGAATGATTTTATGTGCAGAGTTTGATGCTAAAAGGCTGTTTTCACATGAATCTGTTTAACATAATTAATTTAACATGACACAAAATGTTACAAAATACTTTGGAAGCCAATCAGGATCCAGTAATTCGATTTACACAAATCTGATGAGGAAACTCGAAGCCTCTGGTGCACATAAACTGAGAATGGACTTTTCAGTGAACTAGGAAACGACTTGTGTCCAGCAGTTAAACTTTTAAAATGAGAAATATTTGCATATTCATAGATTCTGGATTTTTCATTGAGGGGAAAGGAGTAGATGCATGTAATTGAACTTTTTTGTGTAAAAACTTATCAGACACACATTATTAAACCAAGCAGAGTGGGTTTTTTAATGTCTGAAAATATGTCTGGAGGGGATCTTTAAGAATCAAGCAAATGTTTAAAAACAAACGTAATCACATGCAGCATGCAGTTTTAGAATGATTGGAGCAACAGAGAGAAATAAAGCAATAAATGAGCTGTAACTCCCATGCATTAAATCTTGAGTGCACAGACAGTACGGGCGCCTCCGTAGCACACCTCTTATTTTGGTTCATGTATGTGCAGCAGTGCAAAGTGCAAAAAAGCTGTCTGTTTTTTAAGTAGGAAAAGAGGCTGTGACGCACAGGATTAATGAGCCCTGTTAATCTGTTGTCTCCTTCACAAACAGACAGAATACTTTATTCATAGCCGACCAGCTGATGTGTGTAGAGGTGTATGTGGTCATTCTGTAGCAGCCTGGTCTCGTTTGCACGAT
The DNA here is from genome assembly GCA_003416845.1 of Oplegnathus fasciatus. Lineage (NCBI taxonomy): Eukaryota > Metazoa > Chordata > Actinopteri > Centrarchiformes > Oplegnathidae > Oplegnathus > Oplegnathus fasciatus. The sequence goes on along the minus strand of NTHP01000312.1, from coordinate 916,514 downwards.
TGACGAGGCACTTTTCAAATTAGAGGCTGCAGACTTATCAACATATCTGTACTGCTGCCTTCAGATGTCTGTTGTTGATAAAATCATCAGAGTGGCAGCTGATTGATGCTGCGGCGGAAACATTATTTTTAGCTGAATATTTTTAGTTGAAGAGTCATTTTACACCAAAATCTGAAAAATATACCAACAACTCACTTTGTGTTGCCTCATTTGAATGAGCCTGTTTGCGCCTCTCCTCCCTACTGTGCACCATGCGCTGCACCAAAATAACACACAGACGAGCAAAGTGAATTTCAAGGTGAAGAGAATACCAAACCCTAACCCCCCTAACCTCAACCCTGGTCGGACAAAAATAACGCCCCATATTTTAAATTGAACATCTGTTGTTGGTGTTTCTTGTAGTTGCCTGACCAGTGGGACCCACATGGAAGCCCCCAAGCAAACCTGTCTGGCCCGGTTTTGCCACCTGGCACGCCCTTCCCCAACCAGCCACAGCACCGCACGTCTGTGCCTGACTCCACCGAGGGCTTCGATCTTAACAAACCTGACCCCTACGACCTTTATGAGAAGTCGAGGGCTATCTACGAGAGCCGACGTGAGTGCTGAAACTTAATTCATGAGAGACAGAGCACTACGTTGCTATGAATTGCACAAAATGTGGTGATTTGAAATGAAAGAAACAGTCGACCTTTAATGTCTGTGTCTCAGGTCCAGAGTACGAAGAGGTGGAGGTGCACCTGCTGAGGGAGAAGACCGGGTTCGGCTTCCGCATCCTGGGGGGAGACGAGGCCGTGCAGGCTGTGAGTCCGGACGCCCGTGACAAGGCTCGTATGGGACGGGCTGGACCACACACATATTTAACCTCATACACACCAACCTTGTCTGACCTGCACCTAACCTCATCTCACATTTCATCCAGTTACACACATTTGACCCACACACACACTTACACACAAGCACACCTTGGCTTTCTCACACCATCCTGACCCTCTAACTGCTCAGTACCTCCCATACTGAAGTGACGCCTTGCTAACTTGTCCACGTGTGAAACAGCATGCAAACTATGATACAGAGAGAATGTGGCAGCAGAATATTAGGAAGGTGGAAAAATGTTAACGTGACCCAAAACTAGTTTACAACCTGGATAAAACAATTACTGTGTGATTCGACTCTGTGTGTTTCATCCTCTTCATCTTCATCTATGCTGCTAATATTGATTGTCTTTGAACAGATTGTTATTGGCGCTATAATAGAGAACACTCCCGCTGAGCGTGACGGGCGGCTTCGACCCGGGGATGAGCTCATTTCTGTGGATAAAAATGTGGTTGCTGGGAAACCGCACAAATTCGTAATAGACTTGATGCACGCAGCCGCTCGCAACGGTCAAGTCAGCCTGACTGTGAGAAGGAGAGTGCAAATGCCTGGTGAGGACACGTTTTATGTTTTTTGTTTTGTTTCTTTTACACTTTACCAAGACTGGAGAACATGCTGCACATTTCACTGGCATCAAATTAAAAACAAATAACTTGGACAGGACACACATGCTGACAGTCTGTGTGCAGGATCAGTGTGTGCTTCTCACCCACGCATCGTTACTGTGGTAGCATCTATCCCAAGGGCCAAATCTTCACTCAGATATTGGGAGGAGATAGAACCCTAAAAAACACACACACACACACACATACACATTAAACACACATTAAAATAAAACAATAATGGCTAATGGTCAATGTTGCTGATCTGGGAAACGAGGTTGTACTATTTGTATCCTAAAGCGCACACAGTTTACTGACACATCACCTGCAGACCCAGTTTTCAAAAGACAAGTGACAGAGTGAAAGTTGGATCATCCTCCAGCCTGTTACACTGAAAAACACCCGACCAGATGTGTTCATCAACAACAGCAGTAACACACTGGTTTATATTTAACATGTGCTTCAGTGATGCTGCAATTTAAACAGACTGTGTTTTACCTGTGTGGAGGTCCTGTGAGTGGTCAACGGACGGAGGATACTCAACAGCTCAAAACTTAAGCACGTGTTTGCGAGCCACGTGCACAGCTGTTATGTTCACTGTTGCTGGTTGATATGTAAACCAACATGAGGCAGGAGAACCATCCAGACCACCCAGTGTGTTTTGGAGTTAGTTTAACACCAAATATTGAGGGGCGACGTGACCCCGCCCCATCCCAAATGGCGATTACGCGCTGGATCTATCCTTTGTTCATTATAAGCACTGCCCCAGGCTCTGTGGTTTGTGTTTTTCTAAATGCAGTGTAACTGTAAGGGCATATACTGTACACACACAAGAGTCATACCTGCCAAATGACAAACCGACAAGCAAAATTTGACTTTGACAGAGAGACCCTGCGGCAGGTAGAGAAGTGCACTGTTGCATGTAATACATGCTGCAGAACTGGAGGGTCTCCACTGGCTACATCTTCAGCCGCTTTATATTAAAACAAGCTTTAAAATGAATATTCACTGAGAGCAAACTAGTCACGTTTTACAGTAACAGAGCTGCTGCTTTGACTCATCCTCTCTCCTCCAGGTGAACCGTGTCCTGTGAATGGCCGCAGCCCCGGCTCGGTGTCCACACAACACAGCTCTCCACGTAGCGATGCAGCTTCGGCCTCGGGCCCTCCGGCAGTCGCCGGCCCTGCCGCCACCTCTCCTCCAGAGGGATCTGCTTTGCAAACAAGTGATGTGGTTATTCACCGCAAGGAGAACGAGGGCTTCGGCTTCGTCATCATCAGCTCCCTGAACAGACCGGAGAACGCCACCGTCATCAGTGAGTTGCTTCTGTCTGGAGCCCTAAAGGTTGTTACTGAATGCAAAGGGTGATTTTTAAATGTCCAAGGATCCTTCTGTTAATTTTAATAATAATTTTAAATGTATTTAAAATATGTTAAATGTATTAAAAGACTTCAGATGTTTTACCAAAGTTTACCACCAGTTATGTTTGCACTGCATGTCCTCTCAAGAAACAGGGTCAGAAGAAAATATCCATTATATCTGCTTTACTAATAGCCAACGGGCTTCATGTCCCTTAACAATTAATTTACTTGAGTGGTGTTTCCTATCCCGTCCAGCAGCTTCAGAACTTTCATTAGCTGGAGTCAAACTGAAACTGATTAGTTTTTTAAGTTTTGCTTTTTTCTTAAATTGGTCTTAATTTCATGCCAAAGTAATATTAAAAGAGTCTTTAAAGTCTTAAATTTGGCTTTATTAAACATATGTTACATTAAAGGGAGCTGATATCTTTGAACAGATTGTGGGATCCTTGAGTCAGCGTGGTCTGACTGCACACTGAAAAATTTTATATGAATATATCCTGCACAAATGCCCAATACAGTCATGGGAACATCCACTACACTCGGAAAATATTCATATAAATGTCTAAGATGCCTAAATTCATGACACCCCCTCTAGGTTTCTGCATACACCTAGGAATGTGAATACCCCAAAAGTGGGTTTCGTATACAGAAGTCATTATAATATCAAACATTAGTTCAGGATATAATGCTGCATGTTCAACAGTCCCTCAGGGATTTTCTCTGCTCGGTGGGTCCAGAAATGTTTTATATTGAAGTGAAAATGTTCTGTTTTCTCTCTTTATACGTGTTGATGAAAGCTGAAAGTGAAAAACATTTGTTTTGTTTGGATGTTATTGTCATAAAACAGTGATAAAGATTTTGAAAATTAGATTTCTTAGCAGGTTTGAACGATGTAAGTATTTCTGTGCAGTGACGTTACTTCGTAAGGAATAATGATATTTTAAAAAGTTGCTGCACTGTTCCAAACATGACAGGATCATGTTGGAAAACAATTCCAAAAGTTATTCCCTCCACTTCAGAACTGGGCTTCATCAGTGCTGTTTTGACATCGTTCTTAAAAATTGCCGTTGACAACCGCCTTGTTATTGGCTGTTTCCAGCTGTGCCCCATAAAATAGGACGTATCATCGAGGGCAGCCCTGCGGACCGATGTGGGAAGCTGAAGGTGGGCGACCGGATCCTGGCCGTGAACGGACAGTCCATCATCAGCATGCCGCACGCAGACATCGTCAAGCTCATTAAAGATGCTGGACTAACAGTCACACTGCACATCATACCAGAGGAGGGTAAGTGTGTGTGTATGTGTGTGTGTGGCGGTGTGTGTGTGTGTGTGTGTGTGTGCGTGCGTGCGTGC
>NTHP01000312.1:900904-911959 GCA_003416845.1 Oplegnathus fasciatus | reverse complement strand
GTGTGCGTGCGTGTGTGTGTGCGTGCGTGTGTGTGTGTGTGCATGTGTGTGTGTAAGATTTTTCAGATCAGATTTTTGTTATTTTACTTTTGTGTGGCAGCTTGTTTAGTTTCCCCTTTTGTACTTGATGAAGAAAACTCTCCACTTTGTCTTATATGAATATGTTTTATTTTACTAGGCCAACATAATCTTCACATTTGTCTGATGACATTGAGACATTTCAGAGCCTTCTAATTTTGAGCATTATAACGAGGTTAAAGGTCGTAAGCCCCCTTTAAGTTATACAGCAGATCATTCAGTAGTTTTCTCTGACACATTTCAGAAAGTTCTACATCTTTACTGCAGTCTCGTGCATCTTGAGCGTGTTTTCTTCGTCATTTTGTTCTAAATCCCTCTCTTCAGAGACTTAAGGTGAAATCTTGTCTCAACTTCTGTCACAGGTTCCCATTCTGGTCCCAGCTCAGAGAAGCAGAGTCCCATGACCCAGAAACACAGCCCCCAGACCCAGCCCAGCCCTGTAGCCCAGTCAGGCCAAGGAGGCACCCAGCCCTGCCAAACGGCCACTCAGGCAGGTCAAGCACCTGCCCAGCCCGGCCAGACACCAGCTCAGATAAGCCAAACAGTGACTGGCCCTCCTGCACCAGCAGCCTCCCAGCCTGCACCAGCTGGAACCCAGCACAGCCCGGTCACCCAGCCCTCTGGCCTCCCTCCACAGCTCTACCTCCATGACGGCAGGTAAGGCGGCGCTGAGTAAGATCCTTTAAGCGTAGTGTGTCTTGGTGACTGCACGGAGAGTGACTGGAAGAAGAAGGTTTTGAAAAGCGACAGATATCAAGCTGTGATGAGGAGTGCCTCTCCTTGCATGCCAGTAAGTTCAGGAGAAAACCTTTGACTGCAGACAACTTTTGTCCCAGTCAGACTCTCGGTCTCAGGCTGGGTTCTACTTTGTTGCGTAACACCACTTAGCTCTTACAGTGTCAGTGAATAATTTAACTTAAGGTATCTCCTCTATAATACAGGGACCCAGCGATCAGGCCCTGTTCCATGTCAAAACTATGAAAGTGTCAGTGTGTGCATGTGAGTCTCAGATCAAGACACTGAGAGGAGCACTCCCACTGCTGTGGTTTTATGTCCGTTTTTACAAGTGGGAGCTTGATAAAAGTTTCAAAACAGAGAGTGATATTTCCATTTGTGATGAGCCTCCGGAACTGCACGCACTCAGTAATCCTCACACTCTCTTCCTTCACATGGCAAACTAAGCTCAAATGTTACCCATAAAGCTACGCCGTTAGGGACACTGACCACCTGTGTGCGGTAGGACTCCTCCTTCTTTAAAGCTCCTTCAACACAATCCTCTCTCCGTCATGGCACAAACCTCTTCTCTGATTTTGTTGCCTTCTCTCCTCACAGGTCAGAGGTAAAAGCCAGACAGGACGTCAAACCTGACTTCCGCCATCCTCCATTCACTGATTACAGGCAACCTCCAGTCGACTATCGTCACCCACCGGTTACTGATTATCGTCAGCCCCCAACGCTGGACTACAGACACCCGCCTGGTCTGCTGGACTTCAGACAGCACCCTGCAGCTGCACAGTTCCCTCTGGGCATCCCTGCTGACTTCAGACCACAGGTACAGCTGGACCAAAAATGTCTGCTCACACTGTAATCTTTGTTTTCGGCATAATGGTCTTACACTGATTTGCGGTGTGTTTGTTGCAAGTTGTCTACTTTTTTTTTCTGCAGGACTACGATTACTTCACGGTGGAGCTGGAGAAAAGCTCAAAGGGTTTTGGCTTCAGTATCCGCGGGGGCAGGGAGTACAAGATGGACCTGTTTGTGTTGCGCCTTGCTGAGGATGGTCCTGCCATACGTAATGGAAGGATGAGGGTGAGATGATGAAAACTGTGATAAAGTTAGAAAAGCTCTTTGGGAGATGATGTGAATCACTGTCAGATGTCTGTGACTGGATTAATTAGACTCTTTCTACTTTCCTTCTAAAAAAGGACAACTAACAGTGGATCAAAATGCCAGTTTGTCCATCTTGATGTCTAAAATAATATCACAACAAGCTTCTTTTGTTAATTCAGATCTTAATTTTACTGGCCCATCTTCTTCATGGGACAGGAACAGCTTATAGGTTAGGAAAGGGGGAAAGTGAGTAAGTATAAGTGCATATGAACTCCATGACTGAGTAACCCTCTGCTCACCCTCAACAACTCCTGTTGAGGTGCACTTAAGGCGCTTAATGACACTTATTCCCCAGTTGCTCCAGGGGAGCCACTCTCCAACAGAACACTGTGTAGAAAAGTCAACTTTCCGTGGATAAACAGAGGCTGACAGAAATCGACCCTGTCCTCCGTGTGTCTCCTCCAGGTAGGGGATCAGATCATAGAGATTAACGGGGACAGCACTCGGGACATGACTCACGCCCGCGCCATTGAACTCATCAAGGCGGGAGGCAGGCGGGTCAGGCTGCTGCTAAAGCGAGGCACGGGACAGGTGCCAGAATATGGTGGGTTTTCCTGGCGCAAAGTCTCTAAATGTCCACTCTTCTTTCTCTCCTCAGTCTCTGACCTGATCTCACTTTCATTGTTTGAGGTTCAACATTACTGTTTTTTAACCAGAATGGCTTTTTCTTCCTGCTAATGCTACATGTTTTACTCAAGAACATTTTAACATGCATTAATATCTTTCTGCATTTTACTCCTCGCTCTGCAGTCTTCTAGTCTGTCGTCTGAAATTAAACTTGTCTTTATGTGAATAACTATTTTGACCAAACCGCAGAATAACATCCTGCTCTTTAGCTCTTCGTGTGTTGTAACCGCTCTGCTTTAAGTCTAATGATTGGTATAGGCTTTTACTTGCCTTCCCTCAGGAATGGTACCTCCCAACCTCTCCATGTGCATGAAAGGTGACACACTAAGCTCGCCCTATTTCTTCCTAATGGGCCACTCTAAAGACACGGTTTGTGAAAAACTGCACGTCTCTCTCTCCATACTGATTAATCTGTGTAGCATGCATTCATGTATGCATGATCATGAGTTTATGCATGGGAAAATAGCAGCCATGTATGTGTATCTGTGTGTGTGTGTGTGCGCGCGCAGGTGTTTATGTATGTTGTAATAAGAGAGCAATATGGTTTGAAGTGACCCTCCAGATGAAATTGTATCCTCCTGAAGAGGGCTGTGAAGTAGACTGTGTGAAATCAATCTGCTCAGGATCAGTCTGTCACACAGCTACAAATATGTTGATAGTTCTGAGGCACTGAATGGATCCTGTCTGTTTGTGTGGAAGTGATGTAGTCTTTAGGAGTAACATGTCGGCACAGAGGGCTACGTGGTCAGGTGTGTGTGCTCGCACACGTTTGCATGCAAGTTTGCTTGATGTTACATTAGGACGTGGCGTTTAATTGTATTGTTATGTACATCTTTCCTCGTGCATGCTGGTTTTTGCAGCTTTTATCTCAGTCCACCTGAGCGTGTTTTCTTCTCCCCTGACAGACTGTGTCGGCCCCTGGGATTCCCTTTCTACAACCCACTCTGCCCTGCAGGAAGTGACCCTTGAACCCCACCCCAATCCATTGCTCTCATCCCATCCAGCCTCAGCCCCAGACTCCCCTCATCAGCTCCCTCTAGAGGCCACAGTGTGCATGGCAGACAAAGCTCCACAGCTGACAGACCACAGCTCCATTAGAGGGGCTACAGGTGGCAGGTCCACCCAGCAGAAGTGCATCATCAGGGGGCAGGGAACCCCTCAGGGGTCTGGAGAGGTGGACTGTGGACCAGGCGACAGACAGCCTCGGGCTTTGCCTCCCAAAGCTGTCCTGGGGAGGTCCGTTGAAAGAAGAGAGAGGCAGAGGGAGACTTGCTCCCCCTGCTGTGAGAGAAAGGGCCTGCACACACAGGCGATGAGCACTGTCTGGCCCTGGGACCCTTATGTGAGTGTGAATTTGAATGGAGCCTCTCTAGGCAGTGGAGATGGACATGTCAGCCTCCAGGAGAGGCTGGTGTCCAGAGGTCTGTTCCCCAGAGAAGATGAGAGGGCCAGTGGCCACAGTGGGCTCTGCTGCCCCTCTAAAACCATGGAAGATCCTCCTGCACGGAGCGCAGCAGCCTCCCCTGGGCCCTGGAACGTCCCTGGTTCTGACAAACTGCCTGGCACCCTGAGGTCCTGGACCTCCACAGTAAGCAGGTAGAAGGGATCTCGCTGGTTTGGACCGGATCACACTGTCTGGCTCCTCATTCAGTTCACCATCAGATGTCTGAGAAAAACAGTAAACCTCCCTCGCCCTCTCTTTCTGTCTTGTTTTCATCTCCGTCTTCGTCTAAGATCATATTTTATGTTTCATTTGTTCTTGAGAGATAATTATTACACCCACCACCTTAAAAAACAGAGGAACTTTCACAGCTATTGTAACATACAGTATAAAACTGATGGAGACGACTCAATATGTAGGTATTTTGGACCCTCAGATGCAACAGTTACTGATCACAGATGGAGCGACGATGTCTGATTCTGAGTGGAGCTCTGCTTTCGACGTGTACCTTTAACTGCTCGACCGTATCTGGCTCAGATTTGTTAGTGCACCGCAATCTCAGATGGGACGAGGTTCCTCGCAGGAGAAAGACATATGTACATCCAAGAGATTTACTTTTGCTCCATTTTCTCTGCAGCGGGAAGAGCGAGACTTCAAATCTGTCAGAGGGAGGCAGTGACACTCCTGGAGGACATGGCACTGACCCAAGTGACAGCCTGGTTAACTCGACATATGTTAGATCTCACATGCCTACCAATATATCATATACTGTAAATGTAAAGATGTGAAAAATATGTACATTTGGTAATCTCAAAAACAAACCTGTGGGTGTTTTTTGAGGCAGTGTTGTAGTTAGATACATTGTAAAGAAAAGAGAAAAAAAAACACCAGGACAGTATTTTAGGATCACTATTTCCATGGCCTCGTCTATAACTACATATCAAAGACTGTGCAAGTCACCAAACCCAGACCGCTGAGGGAGGCAGTGGTCGTGTGCATGGATATAAACCACCATGTCATTATACAGGGACTCACATGTCTTTTAGAGGTAGAATATAGAGAGGATTTCCTCTGTGGAGCGGACCAGTTGGTACTCATGTGAGACAAAAAGAAAATCTTTGGGGTTTTTTCAGCAAATTGAACTTTTGAGTGACTGAAAACAGTTGGCTTAGTAAGAACTCATAATACTGTTCTGAGTTATGTACACAACTTGATCACAAGTCAACCATGCAGTCATTGTGCAGAATTATAAGCTGTGTCGTATTCATTTAATGCTCAACGGAAGAATTTGTCTATATTTCCCATTTCTATGCCTTTTACTGTGCTAAGTGTACCACATCACTGTGGGAGAGGGGCATCGGTGTGGGGAAGGGGAGGCCGGTGGTTATGAGGTGGGGCGGAGTGCCTTACTCAAACTAATGCAGAGCTGTTGTGATTTGTTTTGGGACCTGAATGCAAAACAGATGTTAGTGACCATGCACACATATCAGCAACCTGTTGAGTTGTGGAGCCTGTTTTCTTCGGACTTAACACCAAGCAGTATATACAGTTATCCTGATGCACTCTCAGCTGTATAGCTTATCAATGTCAATGATTGCCCTTGTCCCCTAGCGCTTAAAAGGGGAGAAAATGTAGCCTGTAGCATTACATCCTCTTCTTAAGAGAGCGGAGCTGTGAACGTTTACCCAGACAGGGTCATTCTCAAAGTGGACCGTCTCATTTCAGCTTTATTCGTCTGTTCTGTAAAGAAAACACGTCACGTTTGCCTTGTTGCAGGCAGCACCAACGAGACTTTAGATGATCTGAGAAACAGAAATGCATCGAAATGAGTGTTTTGATACCGGCAGAGTGGAGGCATGCTGCTACTAAACACCCGAGATGAAGTCACTGTCCTCCTGCATTTCTCCATGTTCATATCATCCATTTCTCTCAAGATGTTTGCTCTCATTAAAAATTAATCACCCGAGCTTTTGAGTACCGGAGGACCAGATGAGTTAAAAAAAAAAAAATCACAATGCATTGTGACAATTTGACTGAATGCAGCACGATACTTGTGCACTGGGATAGGCTTACTGGTAAACTGCTTTTAGCAAGACAATGCACCTGCGGACTGGGACACTAGTAAGACCTTCTGCACAAAGCATCAAAGACTGATCTGGACCCGCAGTGGTACAACATGTGGTCAGGATGTCTCTGAGCTGACTTCAGACGTTGACTATGGTTCGTGTGGTGGTTAACATGTTAGCGAGGAGCATGACAACATGCCTTTAGGCTGTAGAAATGTGTTTACTGTATGTACAAATGTCCAGAAAAGGTGAAAGAAAATGTCATCCAGCCCTTCGTCTCCGTCCAGGCCGTCCCCCTGCCTGCTGTGAGTGATTTTGTATACAGAAACAAAAAAAAACTGCTTTATTGGAACCTGTGAAGGGTGGCACGTTCATAAATCCCCATTGAGATCAAGTATAACTGTGTAGTGTTAATTGTGTACTATTCACCTTGTACAGCTGTATTCCTACAAATATGGTTTACTGTATCATTGATACTGTAGTTTCAAAGACGTGAACAACTATTTTTATGAAATGCGACAGTACTGATATATTACATTTTGCTAAAAAACAAAAAACTTGTTTACTGAAAGATATTCTGAAATACTGTCAAATAAACTCTTGACATGGTGTAAAATATTCTTTTCTAGAGATTGTTTTACTTATGACCACGATGGTGAGACTGGATCAAGTAGTCGATCAGTTAATCAGCAACAATTTTGATGTTACAGTGGTTTATTCTCTAGTTCCAGCTTCTCAAATGTGAAGTTCTGCTGCTTTTCTGTGTTTTATTTAATTCTAAACTGAATATTTTGGGGGATTTGGATGGTTGGACAAAAGACATTAGAAGACATAACCTTCAGACTCTCAAAACTTTTGATGGGCATCTTTCACAATTTGTTTTGGATATTTTATTGACCAAACGATTAATTAATTATCGATTAATCAAAATAAATAATAGTTCATAGTTGCAGCCATAGCTGACTATACAAGCTAAATACTAATGATGAATCCACATCGAGTTGAAAGTGGATTTTATTTAACAAATCAGCTTCATATTTCATTTACACGTAGGCACACTTGTGGAACAATTTAAAACCTTTCTTGTCTTTTCACACAGTTCCCCTTTAAAGGCCCTGTGCGCGCACACACACACGTTTTTCCTTTATTGTAGCCGATTAGACCTCTTTTCAGCTTGGGATTTTTCTGAGGTCACCAAAGAGACCAGAATCAGAAAAATGTCCGACTTTCACATCTTATCTGTATACACGACCACACAACCCTGAGAAAAGATCTAATTAGCCACAGTAAGTGGAAACACCTGTGTGGGTATGAGCTGTAACACCAGGTAACATGTATTGAATGAATAATCAGTCCTCCTGGCACAGATTTCCAGTGAAAGTGACAGATAATTAGCGGAGGTATTGATTACAATCCATCATGTCATGTGTGAATCTTTCACCCACCCATTAACATTTTGAAAAATTATACAAATATTTACACATTTCTGCACAAAGCAGGGTCATCTTCCATAATAAAACAACTTGTAAACACTTCCCAGCATCTCATTGCTGTGTAGAGGGTTAGGCCAACATGGTGAGCTGTCAGCTGAGCTGCAGGGACTCCCATTACTGAGTGTTATTTTCTGTCGGAGCCGGGGTTTCACTGTTCGCCTGCACATTCAGAGGAGCCTCCTGAGAGAGCAGAAACATTAATACTGATAACAGTAACATCCAAAATGAATAGTGTCTACAAGGTTAACGGTGATGTTATCGGCTTACCTTCAGATGTTTGTACATTCCCATTTGGAAACGACAGCAAATGACGTCCACCAAGAATCCCACCATACCATGGAGCATGCCTTCAAGGGAGGAAAACAGGCTGCGGTTCACAAATTGATGTTTCGTTGCTCACATGCATCCTTAAATAATATATAAAGGGTGACTTTAGTCGTCTTCTAAGCTGTTTAATTCCAGTCTTTATAAGACTGAATGTCGGCCCTCAAGCAGAATTATTCCTCTACATTTTAAACTTCCAGCTTGCCGGTCACTCCATCATCTGTGGGACAGTTAATGACGATACGTTCATCACCTCCCCCCATTATCTTTAAGGTTCCTGTGAGAACACCTGGCAGTTCACTTTCAAAAGGTGATGTTCTTACCATTCGCTGGATCAGATGACAAGATTAGATAACAGTAAAAGTCACGTACAATATCTTTAAAGGAGCCGGTGAGGCGTGACTTAGCTCATTACCTACATATTGTCTAGATTGTAGATTGGTTACGTCTCCGTCTAAGTGGTAGCATCCAGTAAGTCTTAAGATTTTCTCCTTTCAGGCAAATCAACTTACAGGACCTAAAACTAGAGTTGTTCCAAAACCGATAACAGTATCGGAAATTCCTCCGATACTGCCTAAAATGCGGGATCGGGTATCGTCGAGTACGCCAGTCTATGCACCGATCCGATACCATAATTTATTAGTCCCCCAAAAAATCAACTTGTTTCACCGGAAATCAGTTCTTCTTTGCCACTCCAACACACACACACACACACACACACACACACATCAAGCTGCGCTGTGCTGCCACCATGGATGTATTTCAGCTGCCACTGGCAACTATTATTTTATAACAATATGTTTGTTTGTTTTTTAATCGCACTGGTATCAGATCAGTACTCGGTATCAGCCGATACGCACAGTTCAGGTATCGGACTCGGTATCAGGAAGGAAAAAATGGTATCGGAACATCTCGACTTAACACGTTCCTGAGTTTGGTAATCTGTGCTAATGCAGACGCACGTGAGACTGTTTTAAGAAAGGTGTTCAGGTGCTTGTGGGACGCTGCAACATCCAAAATTAGATCACTGGCCACAGAACAGTGTTGCGTTCATGACTGTAATGTAAAAAAAAACACCTTACAGATAAATAATAAGCAAACTTAAGACACTGTTAATGTAGATAGGTAGCTTACAGCTTTAAACACATACAGTAGGTTACTGTGTGTATTTAAAGCTGTTGCTGACTCACATCTCAGATGTTGGAGCATCTGTGAATGTGAGTCCCTGCTCACAACTACTTTACATTAATTTGACTAAAAAAATAAATAAGGCTAAATAAATGTTGATTGTGATGGATGACTTGTCTTTATCACGTTTTAAGTCTCACAGGTTGTTAGTGTTTGCTATAATAGCAGTCAGCACTTAAAGGGCTAAAGTATGATAAAGCTCCAGTGAGGTCCTTTAAAGATGCTTCTGTTACAAGTGTTTCTGAGAGTTTATCTACCTGTGGTGGAGAAAATCCCTCCAATGATGCCACAGAGTCTGATAAGAAACTGCCAGAGAGGCATGTGCTGCTCGGTGACTTTGACCATCAGTGAGCTGATGTCGTATTTCATGAAGATCCCTGAGACTCCGTGGCTGCCTGCAGCGTGGTTTATCACTCGGTCCTGCAGAGCAACAAGAGGAATACAAACATATTCACCACACTGATGTACAANGTACTACACAAAAATGCAAGCAAGATTTCAACCAACCTGCTCAGTGACGGAGTACTGATGTGTTTCTGCAGAGACCTTGTAGGTGTTCAGTTTGGTGGGCACAATGGTGATGAAGTACTGAAACATGTGATTAGCTGGAGATAATAACCACAAAAGTCTGTTAGCTCAGTGGAGCAGGCGTTTCTCTCAAACAATGATTGATGAAAGGGCACAAATTCAGATAAAAATGTTTGACAACACAGACGTACATTCAGCAGAGACTTTCTCTGTGCCGTCCAGAGGGCTGATGATCCCAGGAATCGCTTCTCCAAAGGACAGGTGGTCAATCCGGTGAGAGAAGTTATAAGCTGTGACACGACGGCAAATCAAAACAATTAATAGTCGTCGTCGAGTGAATGCGATCGCTTTGTTTCATGTGTCGCAGCAAAGGTTTTGTCAAAAGGGTTCTGAACTCACAGTCATGGCTAACTAGTGCAGCTAGATGTGCGTGGCCTCTGGGATGTGGGATGGACCTGTGCAGGGAGGAAAAGGTCAGATTTAAATTAAGGGTGCTGATAAAACACGGTCAGGTCTAATTCTTATTTAATCTGTGTTTTTTAAAGCCATGAAGATACATACTTTCCAACAGTAATGTGGAAATTTCCTGCCACCTTGTTGACATACAGATGTCCGTGTATCCTGCAGGCAGTAAGGGAAGTGGAACTGTCCTCACTGTGGGGAGAAGGAGCAACACAATGTGGAGGGAATCGTTTTACCACAATATGCGTCAGACACGTCCTCCTTTATATAACAGAAAAGAGATTATCTGGAGGATCCTGTACCTTTCACGCTGAGCAGGAGGAGATCCTTTAATCGCAGCCTTGAAGAGAACGTCCTGGAGAGAGTGCTCCACTCTCAGACGCTCCTGGATGTGCAGAAGTGTCCTGACAAGAGACAAAACCAATTCAGTGGATGAAACAGCGTTTAAAATTATTATTATTATTATTATATAATAGTTTCTGTTTTCATTCATTACCACTACAATAGGTTAGATTTATTTTTAGTAACATGTTATATACTATGTCATTATCATTATTTTATTTGTATATATATTTAAGTTGATGTATCATTATTATGTTTATAATCAACCTTTTTACCACAAGTACATTTGTGTGTAAACATGAGTATTTTTTTTAAATGATATCTTTTTAATGCACAAATGGAAACGTTTACGCATCACATATCATTACATATCGCAACTGCACGTTAAATTGAGCATCTTTCAATAAAAAAAATCTTAACAAAAAAAAAAGAAACAGCATTTTAAATTGTAAATATAATTTATCTTCACAAAAAGGAAAAGAAAGGTTCAACATGTAAACTTTACCCTGCTTGTTAGCTCGCTACATATCGGGTAAAACAGCCAGTAATGAATTTACTGTTTAGGCTGTAGGTAGCAAAAACCTTCAGGTGTCCTTTAGAGTTGCTGACATCGCTA
>NTHP01000312.1:864294-893991 GCA_003416845.1 Oplegnathus fasciatus | reverse complement strand
AGGCAATCCCCCAAAAGCCACATACAAAAAGGTTTGTATGTGTGGCATTTACTGTTAATATTACTCGGCATTTACTTTGTGTTAATTTGATTATTTGCACATCTGTTTGGTAATAATCACTAAGGTGCAGCTCCTACCTTAAATATTGCCCTGGGGCAAAACTGAGCTGCCTGGCTCTTATTAACAACCTGTTGCTCTCTGTGCCTGTTCATCGCGTACAGTATGCTGGAATATTACATGGCCCCATGGATGCATTATGAGATGATGGTCTCCTGGGCATAAACCAGAGTCTTATTCTTTTATCATATTCAGGGGACCCCTATTGTACAGTGTCAATACTGAACATAAACTGAACTACACCTCAACATACTACATAAAACCTGAGCAGATAATCTCTCTTTCAAGGGGTCATGTTTGGTTTTTTTCTTGTGACGACCTCAGAGTTAATGTTTAGACTATTCCTAGTTTTCCAGGAGGACTTGATATTTTGCTTTAGGAGCCCATATTTCCCAAAAAACTTACAATTAATCATGTTATCACAAACCACTTGCCACACAGTGATTCATACAGTAGGCTTTTTAGTACTTGGGTACCAGAGCAGTGCCAGCATAGTCCCATTGGTATTTCAACCTTGAATCTACTTTATTTATTGTCTCAATGCTTACGTTTTGAGAGGTCCTATACCAGCCTACACCTTTCAGGTCATTTAACTTAAGTTAAAATTTAATCTCTGTCTCTTTGCATCTCAATTTTATTTTCNTCTGAATTTAAGGACCAAAAAACATGTTCAGTTTATCAAATGTTGTAATGCCTTTTTTTTTTTAATCGAAGGACACAGTTTGTCAAAGATATTGTTCACATACTTGAGCCAAAAACATTTTTCAAGACACAACTTAAATTAACTTTACCTTATAGGGAAAATCCACTGTATAAATTCATATTATTCCATTGATTTTGGACAGAAGAGTCGATACAATTATTAGTCTCCTTCTATGGAGCAGCTTGAGAATGGAGATGTAGAAATATGACAGAAACAACAAATGAAGTCCGTTTTAGGCTGGACTTTCCCTTTTACACCGAAACGGCATCTTTAATGCACAGCAAGCAGTGGCTGGATCCTCCACTCACACAACCTGGTTTCCATCTCTCGTAGCAAAGAGCCTCTGCCCTGCTAACGTGTCCTCGAATAGTTTCCTGACAGCTACAGGGACACTGATCACTGACAATTAACCTTCCCTGCGATGGACGAGGCAAACAAAGAGAGAAATTCTTGGCAGATTAAAATGCTGCAGAAAACATTCAAGAATGCATAAACAAACAGGGGCCCATAGAATAAAGAGGCTGCAATGTGACAATATTGTAATAGTGTGAGAACAACAGTAGTAACTACTCACAAACCCTAACTATTAATTATTGAGGTTGAGAACATTAACTTTTGTCTTTCGAGCAACATAAATCATGAGATATTTCCTCCTTCAGTCAAAAAAAATTAAATATGCTTATAATCACATAACGAGTAAGACTCCCAGTCAGTACTATAGATATACATCTATAGTGAGATACTATACAACTTCAAGTATTATCTGCATTATTTTAGTGCTGTGCAGCCATAGGACAAATAAACATGCCAACAATAATCCAGCGTCCTCATAGACAGTTCATGTAACATCAAGGCTGTTATGCTCGTCCCAACAGATTAATGACTGGAAAAGTCCACAAATATTGTAGAGAGCAACGCAAATATACAACAGGACCTCCTGCTAAAATCCATTCACGCACCGCTCGCTCTATTCTGCAGGTACGGAGTCAGGACCCTCGTCCCGAAGGACGGCTGTCTCTAGGACGTCGGAGGTGGGCGTGTCAGGTGGCTCTTGAGAGAGGTCTTCAGAGCATCTGCTCACAGTGGGTGAGATCACATCTGGACTCGTGTCACAGGACTCTGTGCTATGCTCCGAGGTGGCTGTTGTGATTGTTGCGGCAACACTGGGGGGAACAGGGTCAAACTCATTGTCATCGTCCTCCAGGATGGGTGACTCATGGATATCTAAAAACATATAGATATTTTAGACGAGCTGATTTGAGGAAGTTGAATGTGGTTATAAAATGATGAATGGAAAGAAAATGCTAACTCACTGCTGAAAGCTTCTGGGTACTGCTTAGCAATCTTCCCTTTTAGTGTCCTGGAGAAGCAGAGCAGACCAATAATCAGAGGTTGTGTGTGTGTGTGTGTGTGTGTGTGTTAGCACTGGGGGAGTAGTGACCCACCTGATCCTTCTGAATACGCTGTCCAAATCTTTCTTCATCTCCACAAGGGTGCGGGTGTGGAGCAGGAAGCGCTCGTTCATCTGCTGCAGTCGCACGTTTGACAGCCCGTTGAAGTTGATGAGCATTTCATTGGTTTTCTCAAAGCGGTCGAGCCTGTTTTCACAATAATTCAGCAGAGCAACAGTTATCTCCAGGTGCCAGTTTACAAAGGAGATAAGACTGAACTTTTATTTCTCCCAAGGGAAACTGTTGAAACTGTTGTGCAGCAGTAGCAGTATAGAGTAGGAAGCAAATCCAAAATCTACACAAATGTAAACAGGTAAAATGTAAACAGGTGAGAAGTCAGGTGTCAGTATCACTCAGTGTTGGGGAAGCTACTTTGAAAGCAGCTTTGCAAGCTACCAATTACTTCACACTGGAAGAAGTTGAACTACAGCAAAACTACCTTCGAGAGAAATCTAGTTTGGTTAACTAAAGCTATTTACTTAAAAAATGATCAAATTGACAATGTACATGTGATATGGAATTATAACAAAATATAATACAAAAAAGTCACATGCCAGCAAAAAATGACACTCAAACCAAAAAAATAAAATACCCTCTATTCATGTTAAAGTGCAGGAATGTCAGCTTTGGTTTAATGTCCATCAGTCAGACACCTGTCTTCAACAAACTAGAGTCCAGGTGGGGGTATTACACCAAGCAGGATTACTCAGTCAGCCAGGTAACTTCTAAAATAGCAACAACTTCTCTGAACATTTGTTAATAAATAGCAATAATCAATACTTATGACTAATTGACATCTAATTTACTCAAGTTTAGTTTTACAAATTCAGATTCAAAACAATCCCATCTAGGCTCTTCATAAGGACAGAACTGCAAGGAATTTTATATTTTTATGTTTTAAACAAATCTAGATTGTGCATTATCTGACTACAACTAAAACAGTAAAGAAACAAGATTTAGCTTGCAATTACAGTAGAAAAGCAATGGTAAAATAAAAATAAAAAATCATTTCTTTCCTTTTATGGCCCAAAATTGTAGTTTCAGCAGTTAACTACACAAAAAATGGCAAATGGCAAGTAATATAACTACTTGAATCACGATGCAAATATGAATGTAGCTGAACTACCAGCAAGCTACTGCAAAATGTAGTTTAATTACATGTAGTTCACTGCTCCCCAACACTGGTATCACTGTCATATTCAAGTGAATTGAGCCTATTTTATATTTAGCAGTGTGATGTAGCAGAAAAGCCACGTCAGGCTAAAAAGACTCATCACACCATGAGACTCACATGTGTCTCTGAGCCTGGATGATGGCGTTCACATCCTCAGAGTTGACCATGCTTAGCATCCTGTTACAGAACACACCAGAGGCTGTGGGCTCCGCCATGATGAAGCTGCAAATACAAACCTTTATTTAGACATTTATAATATTATTAACAACATGAGCGTTGGAGCCACGAGCCCATAAAGCTTAATCAATACACTTAAAGGACACAGTAATACACTTTTCATCTTCTACAGTTTCTCTGTGATGTTTTAATCGCAGCATGTTTATTAATTTTATTAGCAGCAGAGTTTCCTGTCAGCAGGCTGCACGAATCATTGATTAGCTCGCGAGCTAAACTGACACGCGAAGCAACTAAATGAATATTAGTTACCTGAGGACCCGCGGTGGGTGTGTGCGTCGACCTCTGGCTGTTATAATATATATATAATAAATATATAATAAGAGGTTTAAAACCACATCTGCAGCCTAAAGGTTCATCTGAAAGCTGGCTGTAAAACAAAAACAAAGCACTTCCGTGTTTTTTCTACTTCCTGTCATAAGACCACCGTTTCCGGTGCTTTTTTTTTAACTTTTCTTTTTTTTCTTTTCTTTATTTAAAACTGCGCAAATTACAAATGTACATTATTAACAAACCGAATTTGGTTGTATCAGATGTTTTTTCAGATGCAGAATTATATCATAACAGTGTGGGACATTTCAAAACCAAGCATAAATAAATATCAAATATTTAGAAATAAATACAATTGGATATTGTCCATTTGTATCACATAATATATGATATTATCCAAAATAATGGATGTTTTGGTAGCCTTTGTACTCGAAGTTATTCATCGTTTATTTATTTAAGTTAATACAACATTAAGTTGTATCAAAAATAGCCTCTGGATGGATTTATGAATGTGCCACATCACATAAGGAGGCACACAAGTTTTATAGCATCATCCAAAAGACATTTGTCTGAGGTTCACTTTCAAAAGGCTGCTTCTTTCTTCAGCCCAGAGACAGCATTAATATAATTCAGTGATATTTCTCCAGTAGCAGGGGATATAAAGAGTAGGTGGATAAAAATATTCTTAATCTCTGTTCACAAAATGAACAATCGGTGTTTTGAATGTATTTTGATTGTGCTTCACAGATAAAGGACAGACTATAATACTGATATAGTTAACTAATTACTTCACATGTACAGGAGTTATCCTTGTGCATTATTTTCTATAGGAATCACTTCAGTAATATTATGTTCCTGGAAAAAAACTCATAAGGTTGCTGTGCATTTTCTGTAATCTCCTGGTTTATAATCAGTGTTTTGAAACATTTCTGCAAAATTTCACAAGCCTGAATAGGAGAGGAAAAATAAAATTGCTGCACTTGTGTCATGAAATACTCCACAGCTTGTTTCCGCTGGGAAAAGTCTACTTTTTTAAATTCAGAGTTACAAGCCTTTTTATAAAAACTGATTTAAGACACAAATGTATATTTGTTTCACGGACGCGGTCAGATGCATGGTATGAAAAATTAGTGCTACCCTGAGAGCTTAGAAACAACCCGTATTCCTTTGAGTTAAAATCTCAAGCAAAGTGATTATAGTGTGATTATACTTAAGCATATGAGGAACATGTGAATCTAGTGTATATTAGTCTTATAACTGATGAAACTCTGATGTAGACAATCTCCCGTAGAAACCAGGAAAGGCTCTGATCAGATGGTAAATATATATGATATGTCACTGCCATGAAAGTAGGTCTTTTTGAGGAAAAAGTAAATAATTCCAAATCTAACTTTACGGTTAACTGAATTTGAATTCGAGTTCATGTTTATCCACCCACCCACCTTATACCAATACATTGAGTAACTCCATACTTCCAGAAAACTCACAAAATTACTTTTATTAAGGGACAAGTAAAAAAAGTACATGATGTATAAAAAATACAAAACCGCTTTGTCTAACTTGTAAGCTGAGTAAATGCATAGCAACAGTACATGCAAGTCTAGAGTTAGGTATCCTACCGTTCTGTAACATTTTTAAGCTACAGGCTAAAAGGGGGAAAAGCACAGTTTGGTTGCAATCTATCAGTCGTTTCTTTCTACATGATCCAAAGTGATGAT
Source organism: Oplegnathus fasciatus (assembly GCA_003416845.1). Taxonomy (NCBI): domain Eukaryota; kingdom Metazoa; phylum Chordata; class Actinopteri; order Centrarchiformes; family Oplegnathidae; genus Oplegnathus; species Oplegnathus fasciatus. The sequence goes on along the minus strand of NTHP01000312.1, from coordinate 888,324 downwards.
ACAGAATAAGTTAGGTTGCACGCAACTCAACTGATGAGTAAATAAATACTTAACAACATTTCACAAATATTGACAACCAGTAATTCAACGCAACGTTAAACAAAGCCTGCGTGAGAATTACATTCGATTTCTGATGTACAAAACAAGACTACGCATAAGCTAGAGATGAGAAGAATTCATAGTATTACACTTCTAAGCGGGGATGCAGTGATACAAATAAATATGAAATAAATAAATCATGGAAACCCATACAGTATAAGAGCCATATGGCTCACCCAACCCCTTATGTACATGACACACCCTCTGTTCCCAACTACAACATCACATGTATGAAATTTCATATTAGTGTTGTTTTTAGAATACCATAAACATACATACAAATGACCTCGGACAAGCACAAGTGTCCATAGAAAACCTGCATTGATTTGACATTGGGTGAATTTCAATGTGCTTTGGCTTTTTTATTTGATAAATAAGGTAATATTAGGCTATATATCACAACACATTTGTGGTATATAAGAGGCAATGGCATAGAATTTCAACTTGTATAAAGTCTTTTTACCATATACTGACCCAGAAATGACGGAAATCACTGATATTGATATTGCTGAATGACTATAGACCGATTGTGTGTTTTGCTGTCGTATTGTGTGGTTATTATTATGCAAAGACACTTTAATTTTTCCTTTTTCTTTTTTTTCCTTTTTTTACATATAAAAATAAGTTAAAACTTCAGAGAAATGGATCCAAAAAAATAAAAGTAAGATTTACAGCTTATATAAGGCCATGCAATTTTAGTAGACTCATGCATCAGATCATTAGGTCTTTTGGATGAGTGGGCTTGCCATTCATGCAAAATGCACTATGTGTTGCTGAGGCCACAATAAATATAGCTACTGTCCCTTTTTGTTCCTTAATACCAATCCAGAATTAACACTAGCGCTGTCTGTAACACATAATTAAGGCTGGTGTATTTGCTGTTGAAGCTGTGAATAGGCCTTTTTTTAAATGGGACCCACGTACGTATTTGCACACAGAGACGCTAATCTAGTCTACAAACACAAACTCTTTGATAGGATGTTAAAGTGGATAGATACAAACACAAGGGCTACTGTACAGGTCTGTGCTCTGTCAATGTAAAGTGTCATTCATTCCAAAACGAGATATCCACCATTTCCAAAAAAAGAGATATCTACTCTTGACAATGAAAGCAAAACTAATCTCATTATATTAGTCATCTTAACATAAATGCTTATAAAATATCCACATTGAGAATGGGTTCAGCTGTATGTTTGAAATGTTGAGTAATGAATTTCAAGTAGCACCTTTTTCTGTGAGTAAGCGGATCTATTGCGTTTTGGAATAAAGTCTTTTAAATGTACCAGCAAAACTAGAGCTCCAGCATTTCATCTAAAGTCGATCAAAAACACCACAGATGATGGTCCATCGTCGGGATGGTGAGAATATTAAATAAGAGACAAAGTGGAAACACAACAGTCCATAAGTTACCATTTAAATGTAATAAACAAACTGTTATTATGGAGAAGACCGGAGGATTTTCAGCTGCTTTGTGATTGAAGGCAATCTGAGGCAACTTCTCTTTCTGTAAGTGCTCGAGAGACAAAACAGCACCCCAAGATTTCTTCAGAGATGTGTGCAATGGGAGGTGGGCGGGGGCTTTGACTTCACCACCCTTCCTCCACCGCCACCACCCCGCTCCTGGTTGGGGGCGTTGTCACGGTAACGCACAGCTGAACAGGCTCTGCGTTTTCCTCACACGTCGGCGTCTCGTTCACTTCCTCTTCCGCCTGGGACTTCTGCCCGCCGACATCCACGCCCACCTGGGCCTCCTCTACCTCCACCTCTTCCTCCTCATCTTCCTCCTCCTCCTCTTCTTCCTCCTCCTCTTGTTGCTGCTGCTGCCGTTGTTTATTGCGGCAGCATGGTTTGAACAAATGGGGGTCGATGAGCACTTCCCCAAAGCGCCCCTTGTAGATTATTCCACAGCACACCTTTTGCCTGGACAAAACATGACACATTGCATGTATTCAAGTGTATGAAGCAAAACAATTAAAGGCCTGCACCTGTGTTTTACATGCTTTAGGCCATTTATAGCACTGCATTAAAATGCAATGATAACTAAATATCTAAAGTCCAATGCACACTTGGTATACAGGTGTGTATAGATAGAAAGATAGTGAACTCCTGCACACTGCAGACCACTGTCATCTCTCACGTTTACTGAAAAGGCAACATGTCGGTCACAGATCGTTGTCAGTCATTAAAAGTGCCTGAAATTTAATTCTTTCATTATTTAAATCTTACGAATACAAAAGAAGACATGATGTTTACACAAAAAAATCAGCTGTCTGGAAGCAGTAATGCAATGTACTGTACATGCGATTTTTAGTTCATGGCCAAAACGTGCAAGAACACTTAAACTTGTCCTGTAAAGACGGTGAGCAGTCCATATTACATTTAGTATTATTTGACCAAGAGCATAAAGATGGTTTTGACTGCTACATGACATGATACCACATTGTGGGTTATATTTCAGCATCAACTTGTAGTACAGATGTCATTTAACGATGCCACCATCTTTATTCAAGTGGTGTGACAGACATTAAAGGCCATGCACGCTCACGCAGGTGTTTTCTATTACCCTGCCTGATTAGACCTCTAGTCAGGTGGAAGATGTCACCAAACTGTGATCTAGTAAGAATGATAAAGGTGCGACTTGTCCCGCCATGACAGGTGCAACAGAAGTAGCAGGAGAATGAGGGAGCTGTCAAAGCACAGTCTGTGCACGCCCACACAGTCTAATCAGGCAACATAAGTGAAAACACCTCTCGGTTTGAAGGGGTTTTAAGACTGACCTCTTGCCTTTACATTTTGTGTGAAAATGAACACAAAATGGCTCTTTGATTTTCATGTAATACTTAAAAATATACAGTTTCAAATACAAGCTGCATATGTGTTGATTTAAATCCTAAATAATGAGTCAGCAGATTAAAAAAGTGTCTGTCTTACCTCTTCCAGTAGGTTAGGTCCAGAAATGAGAAAACAGGGGAGCGGCTGGATCCTGGGCTGAGCTCAGTGTCTGAGCCGTCGTCTGACAGGTTGCTGTAGCTGGGAGACTGAGCCGGGGAGGCACTGGAGGTGGTGCTGTGGGCATCTGAGTCTGGTGGGCAGAACAAAGCGTGGAGGGGTGGTCAGGTACGACATATGTGGCATGTATGAGAGCACAATCTGCTCTTTAAGGAACAAATTAGTGCCATTAAACATGTCAAAACGTAGAACTCACTGTTTCTTTTAAGCTCTTTCTGCAGCCGGCTGATCTGGCTCGGACGAACTTTCTTGGAGATGGACTTGATCTTCTTGGGCCTGGAAGTTATCTTTAGGCTGGGACCTCCTCTGGCGTCAACAACCTGTGTGGAGGAGAGGGGAAATGACATCATCTTGTAAATGTTATCATGACAAAGTGATACCTGAAGCATAACATCAGCCCTGCGATCCAAACTCACATGGTTCCAGTTCTTCTTGGTTCCCACAGGTAGCTTTTTCCACCGTTTCACCAGGAGCACACAGGCGTTACAGATCTCTCCAGATCGCGTTTCACTCAGTCTGCAAGATAATTACAGTTTGAGAAGAAATGACAGAGAAAAAAATGTCTCCTTCCACACCCCACGTGTTCAGCTGTGCCTCTTACCCAAAGCAGCTCCTGAAGTCTTTCTCATACCGCTTGCTGTCCGTGAAGCGAGAGCTTGACGACTTTGCCCGGCAGATGCAGCAGCCGTCCAAGCTCCTGTACATTTTTGGCTTATGAAAGCCAAACATCTGCGTGCAAAAACACATTTAAATGTTAACATGTCGGGCTCTCATCAGTGTGCGTAATGTGTGAACTGCAGTACCTCCCTGCAGCCGTGCGTCTCTGGCTCAGATCAGAGGTTTATTATACAGTTCAGTTCAGCCTAATGTGAATTACTAAAACAAATCTTTTGTTTTGCCACGAACACAGAGCGCTAAAAGCATCCACGAAAAGCGATTTTTTTTTTGTTTTAGTTGGAGCATCTCTCCCGCTTTGACCCACATGAAGGAAGTAGGTCAACAGTCAGACAGCGTGTCAGACAGATCATGTCACCACGCTGCGCTCACAGGATTCACGCTTCATTTTGGAAACTCAAAATATAAGCACGCACTTAGTCCGAGCCCTCCACCCCACCCCCCGGGCTGCAGAGGATGCATTATTTTGCTGTGGTTAAAAACAAACTACAACATATTAAAAAGATGTGGTGCCAGAGAGATGCAAAAATATAAATGTGTCCGGGGGAAATCACTCCAAATGCATTAAGCGCGCTGATTATGCAGAGGAATTATGATTTATGTTGCTAGGCAAAAATTTAATCTCCACAGCACATGTAGACCTGAACTGCGGCAAAACTGCGAGCCGCGCCCCCCAGACTGGGTTTTTTTCTTGCCATCAGTCCTCGGGGTCTTCTGACAGTGCGGTGCCACAGAGAGCAGACAGAGAGCAGGAAATATGAAAGACCTCTCACTCTGCTGGTTATATCAGATACCACTTAAGGTTGGGCAATGTGGGGAGGAAATACAACTCTCCTGATGGCTGAAGATATCAATATAAAGTGTGAAAAATAACACGATAAGTTGTCTGGTTGACAGCAGATTAGATGAGAATAGAAACTATGTGGAACCTTATTATTTACTAAAATATATCATTATGATGAAAGTCTATAAAATAATAAATACACGTCCAGCCCTGCAAAGTATAACAGAGTTCAATGTACAAACGATTATTTTCATTATCGATTAATCTGCCGATCATTTTCTCAACTAATCGATTACTTGTTTGGTCCATAAAATGGTAAAAATGGTAAAATGGTGAAAAATATTGATCACTGCTTCCCAAAGCCCAAGGTGACGTCCTCAAATGTCTTGTTTTGTCCACAACCCAAAGATATTCAGTTTACTGTCATAGAGGACTAAAGAAACCAGAAAATATTCACATTTGAGAAACTGAAATCAGAGAATTTGGACACCTTTTATTAAAAAATGACTCAAAAAGATTAATCGATTATCAAAATAGTTGGCGATTCATTTAATAGTTGACATCTAACCGATTAATCAACTAATCGCTGCAGCTCTACTGCAAAGTACGACAACAGTTCAATGTACAAACTTTTATGGAAATGTACGTGTATGTATACTTTACTATTATTATTATTATTATTACTATTACAGTTTATTTGCAGAAATGTGAAAATTAAACTTGCAAGTAAAGCCACTAATATTATATTCTAACTTTACTTAACCAGTAAAGTTCACTGAGATGAAAAATCTATTTTACTTGAGAGTCCTGACTAAGACAGCAGCACCAGAGGTCACAAATCATATAACAGACTTATAATTAAATAGATAAAATAGGAAGAGAATAATCAATAATAATCAAAACTAAACAGATGTGATCAGAAGGGAATCTATACCATCAGTTCACATGTGTGATTTTGTAGGTGTGTCAGCTCGGTGCATGTGTTCTGGAGGATTTTGTAGCTCATATTGAGCTTGTAGTGTGTCCTCTGTGCACTGCAGACGATCTCTGCAGCAGAATACAGTGCGTGACGCAACTCAACATGGCAACACACTTCAAAGGCGGAGGCAGTGTGGAGAAGGGGGTGTGATGCGATTTTCCGCAAAAGCTTAAATAATAAAAGTAAACTGTAAAAATCTTCCCGAAAGCGGTCCAGACTCGTGCGAGGAACACCTCCGCTTAGTAAAATAAAAGAAGACACCGAGAAATACTCTTATTTTTATCGAGAGAAAAGTGCAAGTCGCCAATTTCACCGCGCACTCCAGCGAGGAAGCATGGCATGCCACACGACCTGCTTCATGCGCACCCATTTTATGATGACCGTCCTCTGCTCGACGATGCCCGACTTCCCCTCACAGCATTAACTTCACGCGGAGAGATAAACTCAAGCAAACACGTTACAAAAGCACAAATATCTTGTTTCCTTTGAGAAGAGGAAGCCGTGCGCAGACAATCGTGTAATTTGATCTTTACTCTTTGTTATTCCACAGCCGCGTCACTGCAACAGTCCTCCTTCAACTACATGTGCACGAAGTTCAAAGTCGGCTCTTTTCCCCGCACCAAACAACATTTTGTCGCCCGGGCTCGAGCTTCACAAGGCGCTCGCGCACAGTTTGTGTTTGCGGTGGCTGTTTTTGTTGACAGCAGCGGCCGCGTGCTGAGACGCATCTGTGGTCCGGGTGGGCGTGAGAGATTCAACTTGGCGTAAATGTGTAGCAGACTGCAGGCGCACTACAGCCACGATGTGGGCTTTAATGCGCATTTAGAGGAGTTATTTCAGACTATAACGCTTATAATAACCCATTTTAGACGCATTTCTGGAGTCATAAAGGGAGGATATTTCCTCCACCAGCCGAATGCACTAACAAACAATAATAACAACAGCCAGCCCTTGATCATCGTGCCTGCATGTGAAGCCCGTTCAGACACTATTAAACACATTAAACGCGTTAATCTCGCCTTCCTCCCACTTTCCCCGCTTACTTTAACTGTTCATAAGGAGACCCACACACCAAGTTGACCACCCAGTCGGTCTTGCAGCAGGCCTAAAAAACAGCAATTGTTCTGGAGACAACTCGCTTGTTTTGAATTACACATCTGAAAAGCACAGCTAAGACTTTAAACCCCGTTAAAGCTTCAAAGAGCCGACAAAACAAACAAAACCCGGCTGCGTTCGTTACCTTGTTGCGAGTCGCGTGAGGCTGAATCACAGTAATGGTCCCGGTAGCGCGTCGTTACGAGGTGAGTATTATAAAAATCAGCCCGCATCAGTAACCCGCTCCCTTGTTGATGTCTGCGCTTGTGGACGGGACTGGATAGTTGTGGACGCAGTGCGCATGCGTCGTATCCACACCTCCATTTCAGAGTAGGGCAGAAGGCTTTTTTCTTTTTCTTCAATCAAACTATTTACATAAACGACGCGTGACGTGTGTGTGCGTCTGCATGCTACTGGCCTTATAAGGATGGGAACATTGCGCGGGAACAGGGGGCTCGGCCCCGGTTGCTATGGCACATTGGAGAGTGTAAGCAAAGGGGCGGGGCCTGTCGTTTTACTACAGAGCGCCAGATGGCCCGTCTGGAGGCCTACGGTTTTTTAGGAGGCTCGGCGTCTAGCAGGGAGATGCGCTTTGTTGATTTGAATTGCGTGACATGGGACCAGATTAGTGGTAAATAAAAGGTGGGTAAAGCATGGCCTCCGTCCAGTGGTCAGCTTAGGGCGAACAACCACTTTATCAGGGTTGTTGTTTTTTTTTAAGGCAGTCAGTAGCGAACCTGCTGTCACACAACACTGCACCAGTTTGACAGCGTTTACCAGGATGCTGTTATGTCAGTATTAAAATTTGGGAAAAGTTAATGCATATAAAAGATGGGATAACCCGAGTTACAGTAACTTTATGTTATGCTGGTTTTGCACATTATTATACCTCATTCCCACTATAACAGTCTTTCTTTTTGCACTATAATTTAAAACACTAATATTACACATATTGTATATACTTTTTGCATGTCTATGTATGTATATACTGTATATGTGGCCACTTTATTAGGTACACCTGTACAATCTAATGCAATCCAATACAACTGTTATGCCATTAAAGGTGTAGTCTACAATTGTAATCCAATACACTTTTTGTTAAATCTGTTCTGTGTGTGCGCTGAAAAAAAGTCAGCCCTGTAAACGGGAAACAAACAGAGCGGCTCGGACAAAGCCACCAACCCGTTCTCATTCCCAGATCATCAAATACTGACGCTTTGTCACATCTCCGGCTCGTGCACAGGACAACACTGATGCTGCGCTGAAGGGAGGGGTGTATTTGTTTGGCTGTTGAGTTCAAATATCAACAAGCTTTCTCCGGAATTGTACACTACACCTTTTAGTTTATTTTTATGATGGCTATAATGTTCAGGGTTTTTTTTTACACTGTCATAGAGGTGTAAATTCAATTATATGTTTTATCACTGAGGTCATAGTCAGTGGTGCTGTTGTACTGGACTGCATTATATTCAGAGGTGTTTCTAATATTCTGACCTCCCCATGTTTGTTTAGAAAAAATGAGAAACACCTCTCAGTATAATGTGGTCCAGTACAACAGCAACTTTAACTGTGACCTCTATACTAAAACGTGTAATTTACACATTTCAGACAAAGTCAACAAAGACTGAACAATATAAACTTCATGAAGGTAGAATTTATAGCAGAGCTGTTGTATTGAATTAAAAAATAGATTGTACAGGTGTACGTAATAAAGTGGCCAGTGAGTGTATATATGTAACTGTATATTCCTTGTAAATACAATTTAGTTTTCCTTTTTATTTCCTCCTTTAGTGTTGCTTTTATATAGTTCTATTTTATTGTTTATATTCTATTCTAATTTTAATATTTGAATATCTGTTTATACATTTTCTGTGTGTGTAGCATGGAGGGGGCTACAACTGCATTTCATTGTGCAATCCTGTATTGTATAATGAAAAACCTTTACCTTGAACCCTGAATTATAGATTAGCGGTCAAAATAAATAGAAATAGCACTCTAATGCAATCCAATACAATTCTGCAATAAATACTCTCATTACTCTCTACCCCTTGTAAGTACACAACACAAGCACCATAATGTAATTCAAGACACCTCAGAGTTTGTCTTACATTGGATTAAAAAACAGTGTACAACTGAAAATAATTTTACTACGCAAGAATCTTTTATCCTCTCATCACAGATTTGAGTGAACAGCACAAAAAATAAAAACAAGACATGTCAGTTATGTCAATATTAACTTTAATCTTTGACAACACATTTCATAAATAACAATTCATTATTGCTTTTTCTAATCTGTATTTAAATGATAATAGAGGCTTGTTCATCATGGGTTACATAGTGCTTGCAGGACAGTGCAGGAGACAGCATTTTCATAATTCAACTGTTAAATTAAATGCGACATCAACATAATATCTAGCATTTCTAATAACCTGTGCTCTGTTCATAGTCTGAAGACAACTGAACAGTTTAGAAACAAACAGCGTGACTATTATCCACATAATCAAAGTGTGTCCATAGCTATTGTTTTACACAGACACAAACAAGATGCCTTTATACAGAAAAATATGCCACAAATTCATTACACCATAATAACAAATGGGCACAATACTATCAAAGATCTAATGAAGCAAAATATTTACAATGAGAGAGAGAGGGGGGAAAAAAAGCTTTCTGATAAAGTGACAAAGACTATTTGAACTGACACAATTAGGACACCAGTTTGGTTGCAGTGTTTCACCAACTGAGGATTTCATGAGCACAACTCTGCAGCATGTGACCCCAAAAACAATGAGAAACAGGCAAGATGTTACACAGTATAACAAGAGCATAATAATATAACAGTTTATAGAGTGGGAACATTATATGTCTTGAGTATATTTACTAAGATATCCAATGAATGAAGTCAAGAAAAATGTTTAGATAATAAGGCCTGAGTCCTGATTTTTCAGATCACAACACACTAAGACATAAAACAGATTTTGGCCATGCATGTGCTTAGCTTAAAATTCAAGTGCAAGCAATACAGCAGTTGAAGGAGAGTTATAGTTGTCCCAGGGTCAGGTACAGTAAATGATGTGAGCTGTGAAAATAACTACTGGAGGTGTGCGATTATGAATGACTCTCTATTTCTCCTTGAGGAAACAGAATTTCACAGTGTAAACAAGCATAGGAAAGAATCTGACTATTTCCTGAAGCAAATACAGTATATAAGACATTTACATCAGTGAACAAGGCAATATGTTCGGAGCACGAGCGACTTTATCTGGTCCACTGTCCTTTTTTATGATAAAGTCACATTTCTCAAGAGTCTGAATGTACTGGAAAGATGAATATTTGAACCCATCAGCAGGATTGTTGACGTGTTACAGAGCAGCGGGTCAACTCTGTGCGCTTCTCTGTCAGGGTCAGAGGTCAACTCCTTTAACCAGTGCAGTCTCCAGGGTGATGGTGAACTCATTGAGTGTGTGTAGGATGCGGGAGAGGGAATGTACGGCAGCACGGTCCCGCAGCAGAGCACCTTCCTCGTACGTCCGAGCTGTCAGGGGGCACTCTGCCAGCAGGGGGAGCCACTGAGAGAGAAACCGGTCCCTGCCAAGAGTAACAGGTCTGTGGTCAATAATGGTCCCATAAACGCCTGATGAAGTATTGGATCGAAGGTGAGTTAGCTGACTGCAAGACAGAACTGCCGCCATGTACTTTCTCTTTCAACCACTAGAGGCTAAGATGCTTTCGGTGTTCATGAACCTGAATGTTTAGTTCATTGTTGGCCCAAAGCACGGACACAAGAACTGATATCTTTAAACGACTTTAAGGTTTTTGGACTGTAAAGGATTGGACATAACACACCTCAAATATATTGCTGAACTGTTCTTACTGTTTTAAAGCCGTTTGCTGTAATGGACAGAACATATGGAAGGAAAAAGAGACCTACTCTGACCATACTCATCGACTGGACCCAAACCCATTTGACGGTGCACACCTCTACTTGTTCAGCCACAGAGACCCCATCACTATCGTACCACGATACTTGTCTGTATAATTAGACTGTCTACGTACGGTATTTCATTAAAAAATTAAGCATGCTGCCAATTACACCACTTAGATTTGATTTAAGCCAATCTTTACTGATTATGACTGCAAAGGCAATAGAAAACAAGGATTTTTGTAACAGTAATGTCTCAGTTATCTGATTGAAATTCTCTTTTTGGCTTCGCTCAGCTTGTCAATTACTTTGATTGTGACAAAGAAATGTAACAGCCACTGCTGATCAGGGATCAGGATTTTTTCTGTAAGTAAAGATAAAGCAAAATCCTTAGTTAATTGAAAACAAAGTGTTCCGTTTTATTTTTAAACTTATATTAAAATTACGCAGAGGTATGATCTGATTTTCCTGCATCTTGTGTCCAACCGGTAGAAGACGAACACTTTCCCTCCCTGAACTGTATGTCATGTAAATGTTTCAACGTGAGTGCAGTCATGCTGCAGGCTACTTCCTCAGCGCCTCAGGAAGGAAACTATATCACCTTTGCCCAACACAATAAAATTTGACCAGGTTGCTTTAAAATCACAGATTCCAGTCTCCCTATTTCTGGGTTAAATACGGATCATAAATCTCTGTCTTAGACTTATTACATCGGATTAATTACATTAGAATCAGTCCAACTATAAACCTATTGTTGAATTATATATTGTATATGCAGAAACTGTTATATATAACTGTTATTTTTGACCTTTTTCTCACCTATGGCTCCTATTACATCCCCGGGCATCTAAGATAAAGATTTCTTCAGATTTTGTGTTAAGGTATTTTTTCAAGTAATTTTTTAAAATTATGGCCACTCACCTGATTCCCAGGCAGACGAACAGCTGGAACTTGCCCTCTTTTCCAATGTTTCGTGGCGAGGAATTGATGGCGTTGACGTAGTGGCACAGTGAGTCGCAAGGTGGACCCTTTGTCAGCGTCGATCCATGCAGGTCACCCATCTGATCGGCTGTCTCCATGGAAACCACTGCCTTCTCTATGGGAAACAGTTGACCACACTGTCAGCTCATAACTTATTAATATAGTGACAATAAGAGAAAATAAGGTTGGAGAGGACAAACACTGGAGATAGAGGGTCGTTAACAAAACGCATCAATCATGCTTTGTTGCATGCAATTTGATATGTGAAATTCATATTCACCGCCACTAGATGGAGATGGATGGAAACAGTCATCAGCTAGAAGCAAAACATCACTTTTAATAAACTCGCAGTACATACCCACAAAGTCCCAAACGAACACGTTCCTCTGGAAAAGGCGGTTCGATTTGAAGCCGTGCAGGAGGAACTTCTCCAAAGAAAGCACCAGACCTCCTTCTCCACATAACAAGACTGTCAAGTTTCCTCTCTGGGATGAGAGAAACGGGAACAGAGTTAATAGAGGCACTGTAAACAAGAGGCTCATCTTTCAACTTCAGTAAATCCCCTCGTATGAGTGACAGAAGGCACTGCAATTTTCCAAAATCCTCCACATCAGAGAACAATTTGTTTATTTTTTAATCTTAAAGGCTCTTCTTTCATTTACTAAAAGGAAGTAAACAGAACAGAGCAAGTACATTAAAGCCTGTGCACTACTAAAGATGTTATTACGATGAGCTGGAGGCCCATTACAGATAAACTAAAGTGATCCATCAAGTCTCGTCAGCGCTTTTTAACTTGCTGTTGAGATGAGAGAGGCTGGTCCGATACACGGAGGAGACAAAGCCGGGGTAATGAACCGTGTTGGAGATAAAAATAACATCGCTGCAGAGATGCTCTCCTCTGCATTAACCATTTTCACCCCATTTTAGCTGAGTGAGCCAACAGGTTCAATGAATGTAGGAGCTGAATCGGTGGGACACGGTCACATACCTCTTGTTCGGGTTTGTGGAAGTGTTTAACAAGGTTATTCGCTGCCTCCCTCATGTCCTCTTGTACTTCAACAGACAGCAATCCTGACAAGATAAATCAAGAACATGAGGATGAGTGATGACAAACACGAGAGGAAGAGGACAGGGGCTGAATAGGAAGGTGATACGGGAGCAGAATCTGTTGTTGTAGCGAGCATACTAACAAGTAGGTCAGCTATTGTACTAAAGAATGTGTTCTTTGTCAGTACGTACTGCTTCGGCTGCCAAGCGATCCCAGCACTGTCCGCATACTCTGGGAAGGAGAGGCCAGCTCCGGAGGTGTCCCTGTCCACCTTCCAGCATCCTCCTCTCCACCAGGTGACACCAGCTGACCAATGAGAACTCTTTCCAAGCTGCCATCGCCCACGCCTTTCCCCAGCCAGCGGCCGCATGGGAACCTGAAGGGAAAGAAGACACAGTGCTTCTTTATATCCAACTTAAAAACATGTGATTCATTATAGATGGTTTAAGTAAGAGCCATCTGTTCTAATTAGCTACTGTAGTGTGGTGAGTGTTTGTTTTTCTAAATAACTTCAAGGAGAACGGTGGTTTGGCGTGTTTTAGCCTGTTAACTACAAATCACATACAGTTTAAAAAGCAATACATATACTGTACGGAGAATATGGAGATGTATGGAGAAAATTCGTGCTGATTAACGGGGCTCAGCGGGCGGACATGCCGCTCTACCAGAAACATCTCTAGGGCACAGATTCTCGAGATGACTTTTAAAACATCTTAGTTCTTATAGCAAGTTAGTTAAAATCGCCTTAATATTGGCAAGTGCGAATGAACCTGAGGGCCACCGTAGTTTCTCCTACACGCTTGGAAAGGGAGGGGTGAGGGCAGGGGCATTCAGTTGGTTGCAATCTGCAACCTCACCGCTAGATGCCACTAAATCTTACATACTGCTCCTTTAAATAAACTTGCAAAGACCTGAAATATGCTCCAGACAGGAAAATCCATCACAGTGTACATGCAGTCACTTATTTTCTGTGTCTACATTATGTTATTATCATGTGATAAAGTAGCTTTCTCATGGTTTAATATTTGACAGTCAGGATCATTTAGAAGTCATTGTATCTTTATTCTTTCTTGTACAATGTGAGTTCACAGTCAGCGTTTAGAGACGAGACCGGGGTCAGAGTAAGAATCTTACTTGTAGGTGTGTCCAGTGATCTCATTATACACCATCACACAGTCAATCAGACACTTGGCCAGCAAGCCGGAGTTCTCCTGTCCCAGCTGCAGAGTGCTCAGCCTGCCCAGGTTCTTGCACTGAAATGAAAGTACAGTGAGTGTAGCTCTGCATGCGTCTCCATCAGACTTGATGTTGACCTCACTGCCGAGGAGCGTATACAAACCTGGAAAAAAATCTCTTGTGTGTTCTTCGATATCTGTCGAACTCCTGAATCACCCAGTTCTCCAGACACACACACCCAAGGGTTAACTGTTGCCATCGCAATGCTCAGCTTCTTCATGGGTATTATAACAACACGGTATGGAATACCTGGAGAGACATAAGAGAGAGAGAGCAACGTTTTATTCATTCATGTCATTTCCCTCGCACTTCAAATCCTCCAACTCTTCTCACAATACTTGATCACAAGGTTTTCACAAATTTGAATGTCTATTGTTTGAGGTTTAGAGGGTCTGTGTGAATCCATGGGATACTGGGTGTAATTCAAGTATACGAGGCCAGCAGGGTGGAGATCGGTGTTGTAAACTTTCAGTGTCCTTGAAAGTCGTAAACCTGCCAGTAAATTCCACCATTTTGTTGTTGAAGTTTACAGGACTTACTGATGGAGGTGAAGACGCGTGTGAAGCAGAGGTAGTCCACAGTGTTGAGAGAGAGCAGGTGGAACAAAAACTGCTCCCTTTCTTCCTCACAGAGCAGGAATGCATGAGGTTTATACAGCTGCCTGTCGGGGGACGAGAAGAAAGCAAGAAAAGTCTGTCAAAGTCACGGGACGTCTACTCGTCATTAGGTCAATTACTGTGGTGGAATGTAACTAAGTACATTTACTCAAGTACTGTACTTAAGTACAAACTTGAGGTACTTTACTTGAGTGTTTTCTTTCTTTTCACTTTTCCACTCCACTACATTTCAGAGGAAAATATTGTACTGTTACTAGTTACTTTACAAATTAAGGTTTTTATAAAATATGATGTTTTGTTATAAATTAAACTACGCAACAGTTTATACAAGTATAGCTGAAACAATTAGTTGATTAATCAATTAGTCGATTTAAAGAAAATTAATTAAAAAACTATTTTGATAATTGTTTCAGTCGTTTTTCATGCAAAACATTCCACAGTTTCAGCTTCTCAAATGTGAGGATTTGCTGCTGATTTCTTTTTAAATATTTTAATTTATTTTTAATAATCTAAAGATTTGGACTCTTTGTTGGACAAAACAAGCATTATGAAGGTGTCACTTTGGGCTCTGGGTAATTGTGACAGCATTTCTCACTATTTTCAGAATTTTTACAAACCAAACAATCAATTGAGAAAATAATCAGCCGATTAAAACATAATGAAAATCATCATTTGTTGCAGTCCTAATAAAATAGTAAAATAACCAGCAGTCACAGGAGACGTTTTTCTGCATTGAGGACTTTTACTTGTAATACTTTAAGTACATTTTCCTGATTATACTCACATACTTTTACTTAAGTAACATTTTCAATGCAATACTTTTACTTGCAACAGAGTATTTTTACAGTGTGGTATTAGTACTTTTACTTAAGTAAAGGATCTGAATATTTCCTCCACCACTGGTCAATTATGAGTGAACTCTGACCTGAGCAGCTCCTGGTTTGTAAGCAGCTCTTTCAGGTGTTGGGAAAGCATTTTCTTCTCCAGAGCCAGGTGGATCCAGGCCCGAGCCTGACCCACCTCAGACAGACCCTCACTCATGGCCTGGATAAACCTGGAAGAACAACAAGACAGACTGACGTGAGCAGTGAAAAACAAGCTTTAATGCTCAGCTTTTTCTCATAACACTGTATCTAGTGACTATTATAGGTATTTCATTTTATCTTCTAGAAAAATCAAAGCCTGCGACCAAGAAATATAACCTCTCATGACCCCACAAGAGCAGAACAAAATGCTGGAGATATAATGTACGTGAAGTATATTAGTATTTAACAAGTTAAGATCTTGTTTTCATCTAAACTTTAGACAAAATATCAGTTATTTGAAAGAGGAAATGAAGCGGCAAAGATATTTTTTCATCAGCATAAATACACCACTCTTTCCAACATCATATCTGCTCTCATTACCTCATATCCTGCGTTAACGATCCTCTCAGGAGCAGAGTGCCATCATCAAACGTTCTCTGGTCCGAACCATTAGACCCTGAACAGACATCAAGTTAAACACCGATGATCATTCGACTCTTGATTCACACACAAGAAAAACAAGCCGTGTTGTGCTCTGACCTGGAGACTCAGCTGGTGTCTCCATCTTCCCCTGGGCCGCCTGGTAGTGAAGCAGATGGGACCAAAGAGCAGACTTCCCCTGTTCAGAATAAACACACTTGTCAATATTCGACCCGTTCATACAGTTGTATCCTAGCACTCATGTGCATGATGTGAATTTACATGAGGACACACAGTTCCAGATGGTGTTTTTTAGGTCATCTGAGCTGATAACATGTAAAGTTATGTGTCTGTGAGTGTCTGACCTGTTTCAGCTGCAGACCGTGGCCCCAGGTTCTCTCCAGTAGGTCACACAGACCGTGGATGAGTGTGTTTTCCTGCAGGCCTGTGATGTTGGCTTCTCCCTGACCCAGTTCCACACTCTCCTTCCCCATCCTCTCCATCAGCATCCGTTTGGTCTAAAAAGCCGGAAAACATTTCGTGGCATTAACCTTGAAGGATGATTTAAGAAAATCAGTGACAGCTGTGTCCCCAGTACCGCGCAGATAGAGCGCTCACCTTCAGACGACACTCGCTCAGCAACCCGTCGACGAACTCCCGGTGAGTCTGAGTGACGGCTTCAGGCGATGAGTCAAGTAGCTTAGACTGGCGGAGATTCTTCCTCACAAATGTGTGCTTCTGTTAAATAAACAAAAAGGTAATAAATCAGACTCAAACCTCCTAAGACCTGTGTGTTCTTCTGTATGAGTGTCTGAACACGTGAAAGTACCTGTCTCTGTTCATTGTCCACTCCTGAGTGTTCAGTCAACGCTGATCTCTTGGGGTCGGTCCTGCGTGATGCTGTAACACGACTGGACCACCTGTTCAACAAGATAACAAAATAAATTCACAATTCCAAGAGTGTGAGCGACTGCGTTTCTGTATTCAAAGCACATGTGTGTATTTTGGTAGGTAATAAAGTAGACCCTGGCAGCTGCAGTGATGTTCTAATGCAGTGGTTCCCGTCCTTTATTGTCTGATGTACCCCCACAGTCCTATCAGGTGAGCTCAAGTATCCTATCATCAACACAACCTGTCATGTTTCAAAATGTGTTTTTCTAAATTAATTTTATTTGTGGATTTTAAGTTTTTTCGTACCGCTGAATTGTCAATGTTAACGTCATTTTGGTCAGATTTGTACTATAACCACTTGGTGTGGAAGGAGCTGGACCTTTCAACCATTTATTCATTACGTTTAGCTATTAAACTATTTATCCATTACTTTTAGCTTACTATCTCACCTGTTTATTAATTTCTTTAGGCTAATTATTTCAAGTGTTTGTAAATTATTTTAGCTAATAATTTCAACCATTTAACCCCATATAGTCCCAATTTTAGCTTCACTACACTGGTTACCTCTGCATTTTAGAATCAATTTTAAGATTTTAATTATCACTTCTAAGGCCCGGCTGGGACTGGCCCCTGAGTATATCAATGAATGTTTAATCTCATATGAGCCCAAGTGTAGCCTGAGATCCTTCAGTGGGTCCCTTTTACAGATTACAAGATCCAGATTGAAAACCAGCGGCGACCGGACCTTTGCTATCAGGGCCTCGTTGCTCTGGAATGATCTGCCGGAGGAGATCAGGCGAGCCACATCTCTGTCCTTTTTTAAAAACGCACTTTTTAAAATGCACTTTTACTTAATTAATTCATTGCTGTGTCTGTCTAATAATCAATTCTGTTGTTTTATTATTTTAATATCTTATCGTATACTTTATCTTAGTTTATTCTTACTTTTATGTTCTTTTCATAGAGCTTTTGTATTATTGTCATTTTATTGGATTCTGTTTTTATTTTGCTGCTGTGAAGCACTTTGTAATTATGTTTTGAAAGGTGCTCTACAAATAAAATGTATTATTATTATTATTATTATTTATCCATTACTTTTAGCTAACCATTTAAACTGCTTGAAATAGTTAGCTAAAAGTAATTTACAACCACCTATCCATTACTTTAAGCTAACTATTTCAACTGCTTACTTCCAGCTTAGTTAACTATTTATTGTGATAATAATTTACAAAAGATAAGTGTTACACCATTTTGTAATCCTATTTGGATGTTTATTTCCCTCCTAAAGTATGTGGATATGTTGGTTTATAAAAAAGTTCATTTTTTTCAAACCAGTTGAGCTACTCCTTGTACCCCCTGTGCCCGGGTAGAAGAACCCGGGGTTGGGAATCACTGTTCTCTGTGGTTCCGCGGGGTGCAGGGACTGTGAATGTATTCTCACTGAATAGCAGCTGAAAACAAAGGCTCACTTGTTGGTGTTTTGTCCCTGTGCAAGCACATCAGCCTGCAGTTTAGGGAAGTAGCCCGGCTGGTGACGACCCTGGCCAATCCTCATGTCCAGCAGGTGGGGGTGTATGGCCGTGTGGTCAGCCTTCAGCAGTCTGCGCTCAATGGCCTGAGCTGCACAGACAAACACAGCAATGGTTAAGATCCGACACAGGTATCTGCTGTAGATAAAATGAGTCATGAAAGTGATGATAAAGACATTTCCAGGGAGGACTTGTGCCTGACATTTAATGTCACCTCTTACATGAACATGTTGTATTCAACTAAGTTTGTTTAGTAGCAAGGAGACTGAACATACAGTGTACAACAGCATCGAGTGATATAATGTAACTGACAGTATGACATATATGAAATGAGATGGAGTCTAAATGTGAACAACGATACAGACACACTGAGATGCAAGCAGTGCATTTTCTGCAGAGAGGTTGGCAGGACTTCAAAGCAGAAGGTTTGAAACTGTTTTCACAGGACACAAAGCACTGTCCTCTGCTGACACTGTATAATGCTCCTCCCCTTCCATATCCTTTAATTCAGCCCTCTCTAATTCCCTAACTCTACCCACCTCTCTTCCCTCATATCAGATTCTACCCCATCCCTTTTGTGTTTCAATCACTTATCTGATTATTTGCTTTTTGACTAGTTAAATGTACTGGTACACAAGTCCCCTTAAGCAGAGTTTAAGCAAGAGCTTCAGTGCTTATTACCAAAGAAGAAAAAAATGATGGTTGCAGGAAGCCCAAGCAACATAATCAACACAATGTATAAACCCAAACAGAAGGACAGATGGAGACAGATTTGCAGATTCCCTCTTGAAAATCTGGCATCCACTTCACTCACATCGTTCTGCTCAATCTACCAACGGGGCTTCAATCTATTTTCCTGCTATATACCATCTAAATGAAAAGACTAGTGAAACAACCTGACAACAAAATGACTGCATGTATTAATTTAAGTTACTATTACGTCCTCTCAGTTGTATAGATGTCACTGCCTGTTTCCAGAAGCTGTCAGACTTACATGAAAATCTCTGAAAATGAAGCCAAGTTATTTTAAGACTTCCCTGGTGAGAAAGACAACTTTGATCCAGGATATATTAACAGTAACATCTGAGCTGATCTGAGTTTTTGTTGCATATTTTGTGTTCCATGTTGTAGGAATACAATATCCACTTGGTGATTTATCTTGCAACAACATGTATGTCATAGTACTTTATTTCATCTTTACAGTACCTGACTCAAAGAGCGAGGTGCATTTCCTGTAGCGACAGTTTCGGGAGTCTGAGTCTTCGTCTGTGTCATACAGTCGTTCTCTCTCAAGGCGGCTGTCGAACAGCTGCTGCAGTGGCTCTCTATCTGCCCAGCGAGAGATCACCTTCCCATCCACAAAAGAAGAAAACATGGAGGTCTCCAGGAACCGGGACAAGAAGTGCAAGTGGGTCGCAGGCTGAACTGAGAGGAAGGAACCCTGAAACATTGAAAAGCACAAACACTTTCAACATGAACAGGGATATAATGTGTCTATCACACTCAAAAGTATGTCAAAAACACAGAAAAGCAACTTTAACATATGTGGAAATAATCGAAACACTGTGCATTGACATCTACTGAAGTACCTTGTCAAAGCTGAACGTCCCCTCTCGGTTGCTCAACCAGGAGTCCAAATCAAGTGCGCTGTGGATGACAAAGTCCTCATACCTGCCAAACATGGCAGAAAAACGTCCAGCAAACACCTCCCTCAGCTGAATGTTCAGCTTTGCAGCCTTCAGCTCTTCCTCCTCCTCCTCAAACACGTGTCCCAGCGTCTTCCCTCCATCTGACGTTTTCCCTCCTCCGCACCTCCGTGCCAGAGCCTGCAGCCTCTCCAGCACCGCCAGCTCCTCGCCTCCGAGGTTCCCGTTCCTTCTGTCCTCCATCAGATCCTCCAGCACCAGGCTGCTCAGGCGAGGGGAGGTGGCGGCGGGCTTAGTGATCGCGCCGCCCTGCGGAGGGATCCCAAATCGTAGCAGCACCTCACTCAGCTCCTGAATTAGCTCGGTCTGGTCTGGGAACACGGGGAGGTCCTCAGGGGCCTCGATACAGCGGCTGTCGATATCCACAAAGCACAGGTTGGCCTGTGCAGGAGAGAGAGACAAACAAGAGAGTTAAATATATGAAAAAACACTTTTCAACTGGCTCATCCATCAGATAATCATAACAGGTTTAACCAAACAGACTCTTGGAGACAAAGTGGCTGAGCTTTAACATCCAATTAAGATCAGAGATGAAGATTTATATCCCATTAATAGATTCTTGGCATTTCACCGTGGTAAGCCCTCAGAGGATATTAGCATGTGAAGGATTATTTAATGATTACTGTTATCACGGCAACAGGGGGAATTGTGGAAACTGGTATCAGGCGTTCACACTGGCAAACAAATCAGAAAAAAACTGTGCCCATGAAGCTGCTGAGCAATGGATTACAGATCTTTGTAAGGCACCGATTTAAGGATACTGCTTCTGTAAGCAGCAGTGGAGCGAAGCACAGTCAGCAGCAACATGACCTTCAACAGCGACCTCAGGAAGTCAGTTTACAGCCTCAGGGGAAGTTGGGAGATGTACAGTAGTGTGGACTGATATCCTCTTACTCTGTGCAGCTTCATCCTCCTGGTTAATGTCTTCACCTCTTTGGTCTTTTCATCTCTTTCATTCAAATAGGAAAGTCAGGAGAAGGTCGCATGTTTTTGAAGGAAACGATATCAGTATTAAGGAGGACCATTTTAGTGTAGTGAGCCAAACTGTGCCCTTGGTAATGCTCAGAAAAACCCAGAAAAGAAAGAAAAAACCAAACCAAATCATACTTGTGTGATTAAAATATTTCCCACTTCCTTGCAAATCATACATCAAATTGCACAACTCAAGAAATAAGCGGCGATCCCTAATTCTCATTAATTATTCAGCGAGTCCCATTATTCTGGATCTCTCATGCTCTCCATTTTTGCTTTCATCCCCCCGAGCTGTCTTTCAACCGCCTCCTTTCTGGGGCAGAGCGACTTCAAAGAGGCTTCAGTGAGATATTCATGCAGCATAAAGTGATCTCGGATGTAGGATTTGATTCGCTCTGAGGAGACGTCTCAGTCCGACAGGCCGGAGGCTGAGGGGCAAATTCTCATGCAAGCAGCACAGAGGGGATCAGCGAATGGCTGCAAAGACGTCTCAGTTTAACAAAACAGTTTTAGATCCTTTTTGTGTGAATGTTTATTGGAATGTCTGCATCCTGAAATGCTGCGTTCACACACAAGATCCTTGTTTGGCTCTGTACCTCGTGCGGTAGGTGGAAGGAGGTCCGCTGAGCTCCGTCTCTGCGCTGGAAACCCATCAGGAAGGGCACGGGAGCATCCAGGAGGTGATGCAGCGGGGCAGAAACAATGGGCAGGTAGATGTGCTGCCACTGGAATGGGAACAGTAAGGTGGTGACGCCCTCTGCCACTGTCATCAAACGCTGGTAGTCTGAGGAGATGAGGAAGACGAGGGAGAGAGGTGGGGCATTAGCATGAATGAATCACCTATAACTTTCTATAAGTTTCTTATAGAACTATTTAATTCATATTCCTGTTTACATGCAACAAATTGCAGCCCAATTAATGACTGAGGATGTTTCATACTCATTAAGTTTCCTGCAGTATTCTTTTTTGTTGTATTTCATGTGTTTACCGTGAGAGCAAAGCAGGACCTGTGTCTCCAGAAGTGCACAGGTGAGTAGCTGCACCATATTGTCCACACCCAGCAGGGAGAACGCCTCTCCAAGAGGATACTCCCCCAGCGGAAGCTCACCCGGCCCAGGCCGCTGGCACACGATGGGTCCCTGCACCCCGTGGAACCTCAGCGACCTGCCAGGGGGAGGCAGGGGCACCTCGTACAGGATGTTATGGATGTAGCTCTCCAGAGGGAGGGGTGGGGCTGTGTGTGATGTCACAGCCTGGTGCAGCTGAGACAGAAACTGTCGAGCAGCTTGGAGGAAGGGGAGCGGTGTGAGGAGGCAGAGGGCTTTGGACACGTACAGAGTGTCCCGCGCTGGGTCGAAGGAGCCCGCGCAGCCGAGGCAGGCGGAAACCAGAGACTCAGCGTCCGACTCGTCCAAGCTGCTCACGAGTGAGTCCATGCTGGAGGTGGAGGGCGAGGAGGCAGATGAAGATGAGGAAGAGGGAGAGGAGGCAGACGAAGCTGAATGGTGCTCCACGTGGTGCATCTGGTAGAGAGTCTGCATGGCGGTGATGATCTGAGCGCTGGTCACCTCCTCGTAGAAGGTGTGGACGAAGCCGTAGGAGCGCGTACCGTCGTCAAAAGACATCGTGAATGAGTGAAACTGAGGATCAAGCCGGTCTGTCTGCGTGCGGAAGGACAGACCCCTCGGCATGCAGAGCTGAGGAGAAAGTGTAAAAAAAACATAAAAACATAAAAGAGAGTTTAGAATAAAGTGGCAATTTAAATATAACACTTAATAATGACCTCAATAACTGATACTGGGCACAAAAACACTGGTTTTTCTAAACTACACTCTGTTTTTCAGATTTTACACAAAACCAAAGCATATCTGGGACAGCGTAAATGCAACCATAAAAGCCATTATAGAATATGCCATTCCAAACAATTGTGTAATTTACCAAGGGGACATTGAGGAGGCTGCACAAAGAAGAGGCAGATACCTGTAATAAATTCAGCTTGCAGCCAGCAAAAAAGCTAAACAATAAAGTGGAATAAAGCTAATCTTTGCATTGGCTTCATATTGTTCTATAAAATCTATTCAATGCCAAAACTGGCCAATCTTCTGAGAATTAAAGGAAATATGTTTGACAGAAATTGAGAAAAGTGTATCAATTACATGAAACAAGATGCTGAACAAGTAACTTCATTATTAAATATGGAATAACACAGTTTGAGAATGTATTTACTACATATGTCCCCATGACAAGTGTTTGTCCTATGTTTTGTTGTGTCTGCGCTACTGACACATGTAGTTGTTTCGATAATATTACATTAAAAATGTTCAATAAGACTGATTTTACTGATACCATAAATAAATAACCCATAATACTGTGGTGTCTACAGGGAGGCTGTTCACAACTCATTTTGATATGTGACAAAGGCAAGTATGACGTTAAAATCAATTTAATTCCATCTGAAAGCTAACAATTATTCAGATTTTTTAAGCTTTTGTCACCGTGGCCTACTTTTCTGACAGAGAACAATAAACATGTTCTGTGTTTTTAGACAAAAAAAAGGAAAGAAAAGAGTATATTCTATGAGAGGCAGATAAAGACAGATGGCTGATTTTTTTATCATGTTCCTCTTTTGTCATTTGTGACAATATTCACGTACACTGATTGGAAGAGCCACAAAACATCTGCCCTACAAACAAGGCACGTCTTGTCCTTCCTTATCATTTCCTTTGTTGTGAGAGAAAGTGAACCACGGTGAAGGTCTCACCATGTTGACAGCATCTTTACTGAAGGGGTTCCTGTCTGTGTTTTCGGGGTAGTGCACCAGAACCTTTGACTTGAAGGACCGCCGAATGGGGCTCTGCTCAAAGCCCTCGCCTGAAAGACAGACGGATGCACAGAAAAAGAGATGTTACAGCATTATCGTATTAGTACAGAGCGATCTTTGACCTCCGTCGGTGCTGAGACAGAGTTCATTATCAGATGAAAAGGACAGAACAGAGGACGTCACAAAACGACAGCAGCTTTGATTTATAAAAAAAAAAAAAA
>NTHP01000312.1:806514-855542 GCA_003416845.1 Oplegnathus fasciatus | reverse complement strand
AAAAACAGACAGAAAAAAAACAGAAAAAATGATAGTACATGGCTGAAAAGAGATATACAAAATACAGAATATACAGAACTTTGAGTGAGATCACTGAGAAAATACAACAGCTACATAACTTAATGATTAGATAACTTACAATGTTATCATAAAGCAACCAGTACTAACCTCATTCGCAGAGGGTTTTAGAGAAAGTATATTTTTACTGTACCTGATTCACAGTGAAGGCAGCAGCATTTCCTAAAGTAAGTATGATCCTACATCTGTCGGATGGATTACTGCTGGTCTGCAGACATGACAGCAGCATTTTCAAGTGCTGTGGCTCCAGGTTGCCAGGGGACTGGTGGATGATGTCACCTGTGGAGCAAAATAAGCCATTTAACCAACATTTAATAATACTTAATATGTGTCTGCACTGGAGGAGAGTCAAAGTCTTGATATCAAAGATGTGACCATATTTAGGGAATTATTGTGGGTGCTTTGTGGACATTTTGAGAAATTATCTCGAGATATTCACTTTGCTGGAACAGTCACACAGGTTTAGATGTAGTTACTGTGGTCGGCTTTATGAGCTCTATTGTTCTTACCTGATGCAACATCAGGTCGGGGACAGACAACATCCAGTCCAGACACTTTGGCCAGCAGGCTGCCTCGCTGTAGGGTAACTTCACTGGGCTGGCTGCTCCTCACACCAGGACTTTCATTGGCGGCACTTTTCTTGTTTCTCTTGAAGCTTCCCCCGCTGATAAGTTTGTATATCCCGTAGGAAGCTCCGGCTCCGGCAACTATTCCAAGCAACGCCTTCATGTTCCCGATCCTGGGGGTGATACTGCCATCACCCATGCTGCTGCTAAGTCTTTAGCTAATCTCTGTTAGCTAGCTAGCTAACGATAAGCTACAGATGCGCTGAAGTCAAATCTGTTGACTCACCAGCTAACTAGCTTAACCCGGCTCTTTAGTTAGCTAGTGTTACAGGGCATCACACTAGCACTGACGACAACCCATCCACACCACTACAAAGCCCACACAAAGTAATGTTGACAGACTCATTGTTCTGAAAACTGGACAAGTTTGCTGACAAGCTACAGTTGTCAACAATGTTCTGCTTCGTTGTTCCGGGCAGCCATTGTTGCCAGGTTGGACTGACAAAAAGTAGCCCGATCAGAGCCTAGAACCCGCCCAATCGCCATAAATGTTGCCCAGTTTTTAATGTTAATTTAGGAAATGATATATATAATTAGGCAAACTCAAATCCACGGTTACAATAATTAAAAAATGATCATATATAATAGAGGTCATAAATAACATAAACGTCTTTTAGATCATGTTACATTAAACGTTAAAAGTGGTCACTCATATGAACTGATGTAAGCTTTTACACGTCTTTTATCATAGAGCTATGACAGAATGATCATTGGAATAGGACTTAATTAGTCAACTTAATTGTAATAAATCATAAAATGATTTGTTTTTGACAGAAATCTTTCATTGCGTGTCAAACGGAAAACCGCCCAATCTGGCAACACCGCGCGCGGCACAGAGTGGCCGACCAAATCTTTCGCTGGGTGATTAACAAGGAGTTTTCTAGCTGTGTACAAAATCTTAGCTTTCAGTATATATTTGTAATATGTTTTAAAAACTGTTAACACATGCAGTTTGTGAACTGAAAATAATGTGGTTCATACTATTAACTTTGTATACTACGTTACATTTATTTAAATCTTGCTACAGCGCATTAGTTGTCCAACATTTAACGTAACTTAAGTTTTACTTGCTTCGTTACCTAGCAACAGCGAAGTTCCAAATGGAGTACCAGGCAAAATCTGACAAATGCTAAACCGAACTAGCTAACTAAGCTAGTTTTTCTCGATACCTCGATAACTAGTCGACTTTGCAAATGTGTCAAAGACAAGATGGCTGTAGCAAAGCCTGTTCTGAAAGAGTGCGAACTGAAACACTGCCTGCCACAAATATATAAGGTGGGCTACCTTGTGTAGAAATGTTGGTATGTTAGCTAACTAACTACGTGTAAAGTTAATGTTAACCTACAGATAACGTGCTCGAGTCGGTTAGCTAATACTCATCCAGTTCACTTTATTTGATTACTGCATATTTATTTGACTGTTATCACTGCTTGAATATTTGTTTTTCCTGAATGTGAAAAATAATTCCTGTCTTTATTTCACCTTCTTTGACAACGTTAGGCCTTATTGACAGCTTCGTGCCTGTCATGTCCCAGGGACCCGATACAGTTTCTGAAAAACACTCTTATGGCTCTCCAGGGACATGATAATCTTCAGGATATTGACTGGTAGGTAGACCTCCTGTCTTGTGACTTTCCTTGAGACGGACACTTGGTGGCTCACTTTCTCAAGTTTTCTGTTACTGTTGCTGGGAGTGAAAAGTCGTGTTATGCTATGGAGTGAAGAATAAAAGCCCATGTCAAAGGAAAGTCTTATTTTTCCTCTGACACTAAAGTCACTGGAAGGGAAAGCTTGTATAAAACAGACTACTGGAAGAATGGCTTGGTTTGTTTCTATCACATTGTGTTTCTAATTGCATCATGTTCTCCTCTGGTTACATTACCCACCATTGTTCATTTGCTCACATTAACAGCTCCTTTAAGTACATATTAGCAATAATCAAGTACTCTGTGGATAGTTTTCTAGACCTTTACCATTATACTTCAAAAGCAACACCCCTGTGGATCCTCAGCACTTACTACTACTTAGAATTACAGGCATAATTCATTTTTAGACAACATTTTTGATGAATAATATACAGCCTTTGTCAACTTAGATTTTTGTTTAAAATATGATTTTTCAAAACAAGTCATGTACATTTAAAATGGCTAAATTCAGGAATTCATAAGGTCACGTGAAACTAGACTTTGAATGCACACACTTAGGATTCATACATCTTTTAAGTCATATACGATGATCGAAGTGTACTTAACTTTATAAGTGTTCAAGAATTCATATCCCCTCCGAGTAGTATGTCAAGTAAAAGTTCATGTATTCCTATATGTACACACACATCCTGGAAATTATACACCCTCTGACAAAGGACTACGCTGAATTTGTTATCTTTATGTCGATGTACTGTTTGTATGTGTGTGGCAGCTCAGTGTTTAAGAGCTACACCAGCACACTGCTGGTAGGGTGCAGATTTAAATCATCCGTATATAAAGTTGGTACTGGCTGCATTGAGTACATCGACTTAATATCATACCTGACCAGATTAGACATAACATGCACTACTTCTTCCACTAGTAACTAATACTTCATTATATTTGTGCATTGCTATTTTTAACAGTTATGTGGCATAATTCTTCTTCTGTTAAATCTGCCTGTGTGAACCAAAATCTTTATTCTTTTGAGGTACAAGTTTGTTGCTGATGCAGAACAGTGCACTGCAGCGACGTCTCTGACACGTAGGACTGTGGATACCGTCTATATGGACCAAGATGACGTCATGGTACAGTACGGTTTAGTAACGTACATACCATGAAAAGTCAGGTTGAGTCCCAGATTTCTCAGACAAACTGTTCAGACTCAGATGAAATAGATTTTTAGTGATTTTATAATAATTGCTCTTCCATTTTCCTTTCTAGCTGTCCTTTTGTCTGTTCGAGACGGCCTACTCCTGTTACAGGAAACATTTAACAAGCTCTTGCTTCAGGTAGGCCTGCAGTATTGCAGTCACGATCAACACACAAAGGTTTGATTAATTGATCAAGAATTTCTTGACGGAAAAGCAAGAAAAGGGCCATTAGACCTAAGCTCCATCACCATTCAGGTAGTTGTTTCTTTGACAAAAGGTAAAGTTTTAGCTAATTAAGATTGAAGTTAAACACTTTTCTTAACCATCATCCTACATGGAGTTCTGATGCGTGAGTCAGCTTTTCACTGCTCAAATATTGGCATCGACTATACTTTGTGACTGAAAATAAAGACTGTCAACCTAAAAACATTGAAACTGTCGATTAGCATATCCCATGTGACGCAATCAAGACAAGAAAACTGTCAAGAATATTGCACGCCTTTACTAAATTAGAGCAGATGTGTGTAGAACTGCAGAACTTGATTTTCCTCCCAGACAAAGATGGAAGCAGATCCTGTTGAAATCAAAACAAACGAAAGGATTTCAAACTTCAGTTTTCAGTTGTCTGAGAATTATTTACAGTATGAATACTTACCTGTATATGCACAGGATTTGTTGTCGTCAGCGATTTCACCTACAATTAAAATATCAAAAGAAAAACTAATTTCATTGGTACTAATAGATAATTTTCATTACAAGTACATTTTTCAGTTTTCTTTCTGAAGTCTCTAGCTATGCTCGAGGGCAGGTCAGCTACAGTTTGACTTTTAGACATAAATGGTCTGTAGATTTTTGGTATTTGCCTCCAATGCAAACCTACATCTTCAAAAAAAAAAAAAAATTGCTTTATTTACCTGCAAGTTCAATTGACTTTCTAATTGACTAAGTTTCTTACTGAAACGTCTGGCCACTGCTGTCTTTCAATCTGTATAATTTTATTCAAGATCCCAATGACATAAATTAAGAACTGCTTGAGAAGGTGAGATGTTAGAAATGTTTTTAGTTATACTTATTCTAATTAATCATCAGCACAAGTTATATTCACAAGCAAAATATTTTAAAATTTTTCCATACCATTTTATCTCACTTGAAAAAAGTTGATTCTCCTTTACTGTTCTTCAAATCCTTTTACATTAGGACCCACAGTGTTCTTGTATTTACGTTGCTGCCTTGGAGAAGGTTTCCATGGGTATTTACCAGTCTTGCTGTCATCCAGCTGATATGGTGCATAATGGGTCTTTGATAGAGATACCTTTCCCCTTACATAGCTGCTTCTGGACTTTACAACGTATGCGTTTACAGATGGTGACATATTAGGGTAGGCCATGGTGCTGGGCTCTTTATTCACATTAGCCGGACGCTTCCATACTTTGGTTGGTTGTATGAAAGTCTGTAGAAGGCCGGCTCTGATTGCACCTACATAGTCACCATTTAGAGACATGCCTCGTCTTTGTGGGGCAGAGAATGAACCCAGGGGGTTTCTGGTACCATGTATATCACCAGTTGGAAACATATCAGAGATTATGTTCTTGATTCCAAAGTTCCTGGACATGGCTTCATTGCCAACTAATCTTGAAAAGGTGTTCTCTGAAGCTGGAGCCAAGTTAGTTAGAGAGTTGAAACTCACATCTCCAACCCGAGATGAGATCCCACTCTGGGTTGAATCTAAGCCCCCAGAAATGGGAATCAGGATATTGTCAGTCATTTGTTTTGGTTCCTGGACGGCAGAGACTAGATTCTGCTCAGAGGGGTCTGATTTCTCCTCACCTTTTGCCTCGGCAGTCAGGATGGAAGGACGAATAACACTGACGCTCTGGTCTCCGAGATAGCCATCATGTCCGCTTGAGCCATGAAGAGAGCTGGAAGGTTTCACAGTAAACACTAGGTGGGATCGGACTGGCTGCTTTCTGCTGAAAGCTTGATTCTGAGCATCATGTGGGCTGCTTGTTTGAACACCCACATGACCACTACTACTCTGAGGTGAAAGGTTTTCAGAGCTTGAAGAAACAGAACCACTAAATGCAGGCAGGTGGACGGTGGGAGTGTAATTTATATCCTTCGATTCCTTGCCAACAGTGGGTTGATATGCCTGAAATGATGGGGCTGGTCTTTCCCTGTGTTTTGGTAAATAATCTGGGATGTAGTGTTGACCTCTTGGTGCATTGACATATATACTTTTGCCATAGGAATTCAAAGAAGGGGGCATTGGTGCCGACAGGACATTGGCTGGAGTCACTCTGCCTAGCTCCTCACTTTGGAAATCTTCACCAAGTTCAAAGCCACCAGATGGTTTTTGATACCCTGTGAAAGAGTCTTTACTGTGAGATGTATATTGTGGTTGTTGGATATTCTTCTCAGGATTTAGAGGTGTTATATTGGATGTCGCACTTGAATAGTAGTTGAAATCTTGAGATGGGCGGAAAGAAAAATCCCCTCCGAAGAATGAGCCAGAGGGCATTTGTCCAGGGAGCTTGTAGCTTGTTGGCTGAACATCCTCATTTCGCACATCAGGAGGAGCACTTGTGAAAATATCATGGTTTTCCCCAGAAATGCCACCGTTGTCAAAACTTCCATAATTACTTGAAACATACTCTGTGGCTGCTAAATGAGGGCGTGGGTAGAGAGCAGAGCCCGGGCCAGAGTCTTGGTTGTCATAAACACTGGTAGAAATTAAGCTTGCAGTGGAGTCGACAGGATCAGGGGCAGAGAGGCTTTCACTTGGCATTTGGTAGTTGACGCCCTGCTCGCTTTGTTCAAACACTGTATTCATAGGTTCACTCCAGACTTCATTTTCACTGGCATCAACATGGGCAGTGCCTTCTCTCGCAGGCTCTCCCTCAGTATTTTGAGCATTAGAAGCTATCTCGTTCTCCATAGTTTCCCGTGCAGTTTTAAAATGTGTACTCAAGTCACTCCCTGGTTTTAAGAAGGAGCTTTTCATTGTTTTTATGAACTGTTTCAAATCTTTGATTGTTGGGAAACTGATCCCCTCCATAGTTTTCTCCTGTGTGTGCCCTTTCACTAAAAGGCCAAAGGGATGTTGGTAACCAGAACTTTCTTGCTCAAGTTTTTGCACAGAGGTAGCAGAGGGGACCACTAAAGGCTCATCTGGCTCATGTCCTGAGTCTGGTTTGCTTTGTACCATTTCTTCACTGAGGCTAGTAACAGAGCTAGCATCATCATTGTTGTCATGGTGGACTGGTTCTCTCTGAGGGTAAACAAAGCTCATAGCTTGCATCTCATCCCCTGGACTGACAGAGCCATGGTTTGTGTTTAAAGATGCTCCAGAATTTAACTGGTTTGAGGTTTGTGGACCAAGCACACCTGCATGGCTACTGAATCCATCATCATTGAAAGAGTAACCATGTGCAATGTTGTAACCTATCAGAGAATAAACAGACATTGCATTTAATTCACATGGATGGACATGAATCGGGAATAATACAGAAGTTCTTACCTTTTTGAGGAGGAAAACAAATGCAGCCCCATAACAACAGAGTGCAAAGCCAAGAACCCCTGAAAAAATAATAAAGTTAGAAAGAAAAAACATAAAAAAAACATAGGCCAAATTTAGCCAAAACTAAACTTGTATTTTATTTACCCAAATGGAAGAGCCATGGCAGTGAGTTCAAACACAGCGTCCACCTGCAGTAGCAGCAGACTGTTGATTAAAACTACCAGTGCAGATAACAATCAATCATTCTCTGTCCTTTCTCTCTCCAGAAAGTTTGAGAGCAAGGAATGAAAGGGAAAGTGCAAGAAAGAGACTAAAACTTTTCAGATTCTGCTTACACTGATTGCAATTAGGGTGATTGTAGACAGCTGGTGCTGTGTGAAAATCAACCTAATTAGACAAACACAGGTGGAGCATTTACTCGAAAGACTGCACGGTGGTGGCTTAAATATCACGACAAGCAATCCAGTAATTCATCTGTTGCCTTCCTCTTCATGTTGTTTGTAAATTCACATGTCTATATATCTATATATACACACAGTATATGTTTATATATGACTGTAGACAGATATGAGAAAGAACCCACAGTCCACAAGCTGCAGACCGCACAGATAAAGAACTTTTTTATTATCAGTGTAGAGAAACATTCAAACACACATGACCATTTAGAAAAAACAGAACAGCTCAGCGTTGCATGTACAGTATCTGTGTAGGCCCTATGTTTATTACATTTTATTTAATCAGCAGCACAAGAAGTAGTTCCTGTTTGCTCCATAACCATGGAAACAGATGATCAGCTTAATACTGAAAAAAACATCTGAACATGAAAATTATGAGGCGAGATGTTAGAGTCACAGTTAGCTTCAAAAATCACTGATAAAAGAATTTGATATTATTTATGTTTGTTTATTTCTTATCAAGATAGATTCTCTGTATGAAGTGATAATCTGTGGAGGTTCTGTCAGAACTCCACCAACGGCTGGACCGGTGCTGCATGTGGTGAATTGTGGGATACACATGCCTCTGAATACTGCCTCTAAAAGTGTGCTGATATGTGCACGTCAAGAGTGGGTGAAGTGTTGTTCACCATATAATGAAGTTAAATTAAATAGGTCACACATTAAATGATTGAGTGTATATTAAAAGGTGATATTAACATGAAAAGTGTTTGCTGATTCATATTTTCTTGCATACTGTACGTCAGTGACTTTTGGTCCAAATGACACATCAGGCAACAAATGAAAGACTGCCAAGAAAGGAAAAAAACTGAGGAGTGTCCATAAACTGTACAATAAACTCAGATAAGCAGAATTTACTTCTCCATCCTCATCCCCTACCCTCCACCACCACATCCCCTAAATTTCAGGGCAGCACAGTGGCTCAGTGATTAGCGCTGCAGCCTCCCAGAGACGCCCCTACCTGCCGGGCTGGTGATTGTTTCTGGGTGGAGTTTGTATGTTCTCCCTCTGTCTGTGCAGGTTTTCTCCGGTGCTCCGGTTTTCTCCCACAATTCCAAAGACATGCACATTAGGCTAATTGGAAACTCTAAATTGCCCCCAAATAAATTAATCATCAAAAAAATCAATCAATCAATAAACAATCCATCAAATAAAATCATCAATCATATTTCTGTATGTCTACCTCTGAATAATGATATAGAGTATAAATACGATTGTATGACATTATGGTTCCTATAAAATACAAGAACTGCTGTCTGTCATCAGATATTGATTTTTTAAGTTCTGATTTAACAATAATAATAACTTTATTTATATAGCACTTTTCTCAACAAAGTTACAAATGGCTTTATAGATTACGCACACAAAACAGTAGATACAAACAAAAGAATCATAAAGCACAGGAGGGTAAAATGCAGTTAAAAAATGTGAAATGGCAAAGATATGGAATGATAAAACCTGGTAATATATTAAATATTCATTAACACTTTTCTATAAAAATAAGTAAGGAAATAAGGAATTTAAAAGAGGCTAATGATGTAGCCTGTCTGATCTCGATAGGCAGAGTGTTCCACAGTCTGGGGACTCTAACAGCACTGGACCGGATCCTGATTTTGTGAAATAAAAGATCCAGATGCTAAACCACAGCATGACTGGTGTATTTTGCAGGAAAACCACGTGACCTTCATCACGGAAGGGCTGATGATGATTTGTAATATTATTGATTTACAGATAATTATTTTGCCGTCATTGAATTATTAACAGACAGTTATGAACGACTTAAACATCTCTTTTTTATGAATGTGAGTCTGATTTATGTCTTACCTGGAGCATGAGTTTATCTGGACCAGCAAGATCACTAAAAACCAACAGGTAATTCTTATTACTAGGGTGAAAAATCACAGACATTTGAACTCCGGACGAGATTAAAGTCACTCACCGGTGCAGGTAATAGTGAAACAACTCCACCAAGAGAAATACATCCAGTCTGAATGGACTTAAGCCTGAATGCAGTTTCCCAGAAGTCCATGCAATTTTAGTCTCTTTACACAAAATCCTACTTTTGCCTACAAATATTTTTTTCTTTTAAGTTCAGCACCATTCTTAAGACCATCTCTTATATTTTATACATAACTGCCAAGATAATAAAAGTAAATGAACTGTAAGTAAGTGAATTATGAAGTATGTGTACACATACAAGGAGTTTGACTCCGGTTTTATCATAACTCTCAATGTACTTACACAGAAATAGACACAACAGCTACGAACAAAGACCACAAAGCTGAACAAACAAAGGTAAAGAATCGACAGAGTATTATGTACACAAGTATGTGAAAAACTAGGTGTATATATCAATACAGTATATAGATGTATAGATTTTACATGACTGATAGAAGACATAGATTCAACACATTCCACCGGCATCTCACACAAAAAGGTAAAGCCTCTGAAATTGATCCACAAAATTATAAATAAAACATTCCTAATACCAAGAGAGAGTGACTCAGATGTAACTCAAAGCAGATATTTGACCCATGAATGAAAGTCCTGAATGTATTCTCTGGATCATTGTTGACATGTTGCTGAGTTCATGAGGATATTGTGTTTCACAGACTGCCTTTCGCCTGCCCATTGTCAGTGCAGACTTCTTCATCATTGGCCTTTTGTCCAGTCAGTCATTCTGACCTGTCTGAATGTCCAAACCTGCTTCAGTTGAGCTCATCGCCACACTTATTTGAGATGAAATTATATTATTTCAATGTTACTGACTCCTGTCCTGTTGAGTTAATGCAGGTTTCTGCCTGCGTACCTGTTCACTGAATTAATGATGAGCTGTGTTTGCTGTTGGGGACAGGAAGTGGAAGAGGTTCACTACGCAGAGTAAGAGAGGCACCGTAGAGCTGGCTCTGAAGATGGACCTGACAAAGAAGCATTATGAGAGAAAATGCCAGCGGGTTGCACTCACCAAATGGTCAAACTGGGTAAAATTACACAAGGAGACACAGGCTGGTAGGTGATTTCTGAATAAAAAAGTTATCATGAGGAGTTTTGGCTTAACTAATGTGGATCGACTGTTTTTGCAAGCTGTGGCTCTCTCATGTACAGTATACAGCCAGAGAAAACATGCAGTGTGGTGAAGAAATGTGTCCAAGTCTTTCCTGACACTCATTTCTTCCCCACTGTATACACCCACTCTTGTGACTCATTTTGTCCCCCTGCACTTGACTCTACTTTCATAAGCTAAATTTGTCTTGAGATTCAGTACAATCCAACTTTGTGGTCATAATATTGTCTTTCAACTTAGTTGCCATCGAGAAACTTGAGAGACTTGTAAACGCCGGCCGCCTTAAGCGCATCATAGCTGCATGGCGTAATGTTGCAAAGGACTCAAAGAGGACAAAAGAGTACTTTAAGGTATTTATTTGGAATGTAAGTAAAAAAAAATATAATGAATTCTAGCATTTTTTTACATTTCTTGTTTGTGTGTTTGTATGAATCCTGCAGAGGTTGGAAATGGGGTTTATTGAAGTCGGCAACAAAGTCCACCAGATTGGGGAAGGATGTGATGGACTCTCAGTGCTCCCCAGCAGCCTCTCACTGAAGGTAGTTCCTCTTAAACTGCACAGCATTCATGTGTCACTCTGCCAGTTCCTTCATGTTTTCCTTTATAGTTCATGAGCCCGATTAGAGAGATGATAGCTCTGGGTTTAAAACTATAGCAGCTTTACTTCTCTGTTCTCTAAGCAGTCAGTGATGAGATCACATCTGTTATATAAGACTTAAAGTAGACTCCACTGTAAACATACCTTCAGTCTCTTTGAGGCCAGTTGATTAATGTCAGTTGCGGCTCATTATGGTCTAGTATACCTATGACCCATTACTGAAAGGGTTGTGTTTATAGGACAACTCTCCCACAAGAGCTGTTGCTGTGCTAGGGTTCTTTGCATATCACTTATAATATTTTTGTAGGTCTTATATGATTATAGGAGTACCGGGGACTCTGTAGTTTACAAATATGCTAAAAACTCCAGTAAACATCTTCGTGACTCTGCTTGCACTTACCAGTTGTAGCCCCTGTTTGTTTTGGATTCACATTCGCTGGCAAAGCAAGTGCAGTTTTGGCTTTATTTGCTCTGGTGTTTCTGTCCAACACCTCTCCCGATAAATAGAGCTTCAACATGACTATGTTTGGAGAAAGAAAGAGGCTGCTTGTACACTTCACACATCACACTGCCTTGCAAAGAGGCAACGGCAGAGGTGGGAGTGAATCCTGTCCCCTTGACAGCTGGTTATGTGAGATTAAAAACCTATAGGACCAAATATCCATCATGTGATCAGTATGGAAGTTGCTTCACTGCTTTAATCTGTGGATTACTTTCTCATAGCATTTGGCATAGGGAAGGGTGTGCTTAAATCTTTTCACTTTTAAGTGTATGTCAACAAAACATGTTCCACCTACATATTGTACAAATACTTCCATGTTTAAGAAAATATATTAATGTTACTTTCAGCATATTTATACCTTATGAGAAGAACATTATGGAAGAATGAATACTTCACATATTAGTCATATACATAGAGAGGAAATTCAAATGTTTCCACCTTTCGGAATGATCAAATATGTCATGTGATTGTTGTCTTTGCAGATCTTTCAATATTTAGAACTGCGAGACTGGCTGAATTGTGCTGAAGTGTGCTGTGCATGGAAAGCTATCATCCAGTCAGGCACATTATGGAGTCAGGTCTGTACTGAAAGACTGCTCCATGTATTTAATTCATAGTAGTGTTTGAAGTTATACTTGAAACAGGAGTATAAATGTCCCCTAATATGTGTCCCTGTTAGATCAACTTCTCTGTGGAGAAAGACTGGATAACAGACGGCACAATGAAGCAGATTCTGCAGAACTACCGCCCATTTGTGATCCATCTCAACTTGCGAGGCTGCACATCTCTAAAATGGCCCAGCTTGAAATGTATCAGTGAGTATCGCCCTTTCTGTTTCCAGATATTATTTGTGCTTCATGTACAATACCCATGTTTCACTCAGGTGTGCATTGAACCATACAGATCATGTTCTTATAGTGATAATTAGTCAAAACAGTCAAAAGGTTGATCATTCTTATATTTTTATTAAAAAGACAACACTGACAAAACATAAAAGCAACACTGAAAAATGTAGTTTCTCCATCTGATACAGACGGTTTTATATTATTGAAAGGAAATGAAAGAAGGGAAAACAAAGAGCAAAGTCAAATTTTCGGTCAAATTTTTGCTTGAGTCAGGACAGCCTGATGATCTGGTATTTCTGCGGTGCTCTCAAGTGGCTTGGCTCCAGCTCCTCCTCCAGCTCTCCCTGCACTTCCATTGGTGTGTTCCATAGCTCTGGGTCCGTTTGGTCTGGATCATTTCTGCTGTGCTGTCTGTCCTTTGGACACTCTCTGTTGTAGGAATGCACATACTCCTCCACACTCTCCCCAGTATGTTCAGGAGGGGAGCGACACAGCAGGCCAGAGTGCTTCACCCCTGGGTGCAGACGCAGCCAGTACATCATGTAGTGGATGCTGAAAAAATGCAATCAGTTTTTAATAAGTATTTGCATTTGTCTAAAAAAATGATTGGGAACATTTGAGCTGAAGAACCCACCTATAGTCGCACGCCCAGGGGTTTCCTCCCAGTTTTAGCTGTGACAGGAAGTAAAGGTCTTCAAGAACTCCGTACTGGACAAAATGCAGACCGTTGTCGGACAGGTCCAGCTCACGAAGGTGCAGCAGCCCAAACAGCGAAGCTGGGAGAGACAAAAGAAAGAGATGCATGGGCATAGCATTCATTTGTTTCTTGCTTATCTCAGTGTAGTTATATTTAAACAGACCTGTTGCTGTTTGTTATTAACCAAGAAAAGTAAAAGCCAGTGTTGCAATCAACCTCTGATAGGAATGTAAAGGCTGGCGTTTGTGTTTGAATCACTTAAACAGTGATCACTTTATGTCTGTAAGCCTCTCAGCTTTCCCCACCATAAATAAAGCCAATACTGTATACACAAAGATGGCAGAATGCCAGCTGTCTCTAAAAAGGACAAATGGGAAACAGAAGTCAGCAGCGGTTGTATAATGTGTTCTCAACCTTTTGGCTTTCCATATGTTATCTATCAGTGGAAGAAAACACAACTTTGTTTGTGTAGGTTTTCATCCTGGATATTACAGGAAATATGAAGCACATGCTGTAATATTCAATACTGATTATGACTCATAGCCCTGCAGTAATAATATCAAATGTACCTGTGTCAATGTGCTCCATGTTGTTCATACTGAGGTTGAGGGTTCTGAGGCTCCTCGCTCCTTGGAAATCTCTGGCTCTGAGATGATTGATTGAATTATGGGACAGATCGATGTGAACGACATCTTCTGGAATACCTGTGGGCACCTCAGTCAGACCTAAACATAGAGGAGAAGGGGTTACTTAAGGGGTTACTCAAATATATTTGATGATGCCAAAAAATATTGAGTTTCTACTCTTAGTACTGCACGTCTAGTAGCTGAGAAATTGGCGCAGCGACAGAGTTATGTTCCTATCCTCTTTCCATAACCTGAATTTGATACTAAAATCCAGGCCTCCTGCCAGTAGGAGGCAGATACTAGTAACACATTATTTAGTTTACTCTATTCTTACGCAAATTTAAAATGGACTTATTCTGATGTATTAGCCAAACTTTGTTTAGCTAACACTTTCCAAGTTGTTTATAAGGTGATAAGTGACTCTAACGTACAATCAGTCAGAGGTTAAGGAAGCAAGCGACGTAATGTTAAATAGAAAACACCTGCCAAACCAGATGTGTCTCTTTGCCAGTTGTGTGTCTGGCCCTGAAAATTCTTTGAAAAATGGAAGTTTAGTCATGCAACAGTAATATTTAATCATGAGCATACGAGCTCTATGACATGAAGCTTGAGATGTGTTTTTTCTAACCTCTCTGTTGCATAAGAAACATGTGTGCTGAATCTCTAAAAACACTTTGAGGTTCAGAGTAAGGTACAATTCATCAAACTGATTCAGAAAAATAAAAAGCTGATTGTGAGCTTGCCTCGGTTACTGCAGTCCATTCGTATTTGGGGGAAAAGGTAGGTATGGCAAGATGTAGTGGCGTCTGGTTTGGTGCGAATTGGACTGGGCTCTACAGGGTATGTGGGATCTGTTTGGTCGCCCTGTGGGTCGCCGGTTGGGTCTGACTCCTTGCAGAGTATTTCGGGGTCAACCTGCTTCAACTTTATGCCTTTTAGTCTGATGGGCTCTGCACACCTAGAAGAGGAAACACTGTTAAGTCACGGTGAAATCAGATGTGATATGTGGAGGCTGTTTTTCTGAGAATCAGTAATGACATGTACACATGTGGAATCAGAGCAATAGATCACAATATATCAAACTCTTTGTGGAATCACTCACCTGGCATGCTTTCCTAGATTACGGTTGCTCGGGACCTGAAGGGTGCGGATGAGACTGTCCATCGGGCAGAGACAATTCCAGGGATTATCATATAGACGTAGATAGCCAAGGTTTGGCATGGGGATGAGGGCCTCCTCACTAAGTGTTCCCAGGCGGTTGTGCTGCAGCAGCAGGGTTGTAAGGCGCGTCAGGCCCTGGAAGGCCCCTTCCTCCACTAAAGCGATCTGGTTCTGCTGCAGGTCCAGACTAGTTAAACTCTCATATCCAAAGAAGGCCCCATCACGAAGGACTTTGATCCGGTTGCGGGCTAGAAGGAGGTGCTTGGGTTTTTTGGACCAGGTCTGTGAGGCAGGAATGGAGGCGAGGCGGCGGTCCTGACAGTCTACAAAGACGTCTCCAGATTCTGTCAACTCTGAGCAGTCAGGCGCTACAAGCCTGGAGGGGCCTGATCTGCTGTGGCGCCCAACACCTCTCACCCTGACAGTTTTCAAACATGCAAAAAACAGCTTGTCACAGTCATTACAGGAGGTGAAAAATGGATTGAACAAATTAGACCTAAGAGTAAATCCATACCTGTCCCGTGTGAGTTTGTGTCTTGCTCCTTTGAGGCCTCTGCCCTTCCCCGGTCTTTTCATCTCGGTGGACGGGAGCAGGAGGAGGAGCAGGGAGGCTAAGAGGAGAGAGGAGGTCACACGCATCCTGAGCCCTGCAGGGATTGTCTTTTCAGTTAGAAGAGCTGGAGCCAAAGCAGGAGTTTGGGATGAAAGTCTTACGAAAAAACAGGCTTGGACACAGAAGCAATGGGTCAAAGGTTGAACAGTGTTATTGTGGATGGAACACAGCTGCTGCCTGCAGGAGAAGCGAGAGGTAAAACATTATGTAGGAGATAGGAGCCATGCAGGAATGCATATACAGCTTTGAAAGAAGGCAGAATACTGATGACACTTCATATTGTATATCTATAATGTCATAGTTTGACCAGCCTTTTTTCTGCTCTTTACTCGTGTTCTCTGTTTTTTTAGGTGAATGCAGAAATCTCCAGGAGCTCAATGTGTCAGAGTGTTTTAATGTTACCGTAAGTAAAACATTGTTAAGACTAATGATAATGTATAGATGATAGCAAAATCCTAAATCTATAATAAAATGCATCATCTTCATATCACATGTACTACTTCACTGTTTACACTATCTCTAAAGTTTAATGACAACTATATTGTTAATAATGATAAATATTGTTAAATCCCTGCCCTACATTAAATCAATGAAAATATCCATTGATATCCTATCCATCCTTTATCTAAGACTACACACAGTGTCCCTTAATGTTCATTTTTATGACGTCATCATTGTTAAGACCTCGCAGTACGTCACAGATAAGAGCAGTGTTACATTTGTTCAGTGTCTGGTCGGACTTTTCCAAGTTGTTTTACTTTTTTTGTTCACTGTAATTTGAACTTAAAATTGATTTAATTTCATGAAAACCAGGCAGTTCAAGTTTTTGCTAATATACTGTTGATTGTGATATTACACTGTGCCATACACTCTAGTAACAGGTGCCTTGCCAAGAGAACTTAAAGTTATAATCGCCAAGATTTTCATTTAAATAAATGTCTGTTAAGCCACTATCTATCGCCGAATGAGGTAACACAATGGTGATTAAGCCTATGGCCCACTGATGAAAGCCCTTGCATTTGCAGTATTACGACCCGGGTGTCGATGGCGACTTTCCCAGAAAAATCACAAGCGGTGCACAGTTGGGCTTTTAACAAGGCTTTTAATGCAACAGACTCGCTCTTCAACTCACCTGTGTGTGAAGCGGTATATTGTTTTTTCCGGTCTCTTCTAGCATTGTGAGTAAACGGTTACTATGGCCGAACAAACAAAGAAAAGATCGATGACTACAGATGATGAAACTTGGGAAGTGAGGTCCAAAAACACACCTGCAATTACCGAATATCGCCATAGGTGAAAGACAACGAAATGAAAATCTTCGAGATTATAACTCTAAGGTAACATTTAAATCTCTGCTCTTTAACAGGATATGATGGTTCAGAAAATTGTTGAGGGCTGTCCCTGCCTGCTCTACTTGAACCTTTCTTGCACACCAATAACGAATAAAACTCTGAGAGAACTGTCCAGGTAAACCTCCAGTTGTGGTAAAAATGTGAAAATTCTAACTGTGATCCACCTGACTCACATCTCCAAAATTGAAAAAAAAACAATTCCTGTATGATGCTTCTTTTATTCTGGCCTCCTGCCTCTTACTTCCCAGAATTATCTCCATTTCTGTTTATCCAATGCGCAGCCCACTGCT
Organism: Oplegnathus fasciatus; assembly: GCA_003416845.1. Taxonomy (NCBI): domain Eukaryota; kingdom Metazoa; phylum Chordata; class Actinopteri; order Centrarchiformes; family Oplegnathidae; genus Oplegnathus; species Oplegnathus fasciatus. The sequence goes on along the minus strand of NTHP01000312.1, from coordinate 838,279 downwards.
GGCCTGTATTTCATGTCTGAAAGCAGCTTGATCAGTGCCAACTTAATGATTTAGAGGAACAGATGTGACTCTCATAACATAATGTCCAGACTATGATTGCATTGATGATAGATTTGCAGTTTCAACAGTTTAATTCGCTCGCTCATAGGTTGTAGTATTATGCAAAAATGTTTTGGAAATATGTCACATTTTATCTTGCAAGAATAGATCTACTTTTAATTTAAAATGTGATGTTGCTGTGTTTGATGACGATTCTTTCCTTGCAGAGTACTCAAATTTACACTGTTTCTTTTGTTAGAAAGCAACAACAAAACAACCAACTATAATCTACACTGAGCTTAAACACAAAGGACACCTCCGTTTCTTATATAAACTAATCTAACTATTGATTTGTAACAGGAACTGTCTCAACCTTCAGTACCTGAGTCTGGCCTACTGCTACACATTCACAGATGAAGGGTTTATGTACCTGACCACAGGGAAGGGCTGCCACAATCTCATCCACCTCGACCTGTCCGGCTGCACTCAGGTCAGTTGGTATCCTCCTCTCGGTTTGGCGTATAGTAAATCCAGTATAAATCCAGTCACTCCTCTCTGTTTGCACGTGTCTCCTCTTGTTCCTGGCTTTACACTGGTGACTGTTTGCACTCAGAGCGAATGAACGAAGATCTGAAGGAGAGGGGGAGAGTAAGAAGGCATCTGTGGCCAAACGGAGGGTTGGGTTTATACAACTCTGGCCCACCCACTCACCATGTGTACACTCCATAACATGACACACATACACCGCAACATAAAACACACCTTCCCCTGGGAATGTGCATTAGTTTGGTTCCAGATGTATGGTTTCATTTTATGGGGTCCTGAAAATGTGAGGAGCAAGGAAAACTGCTTTGATTCCAACATACACACATATTTTCCTCTCTCTCCTCCTAGATGACAATAAATGGATTCAGATACATTTCTGCTGGATGTCCTTCACTCAAGGAGATTGTGATCAATGACATGCCCACGCTGTCAGATAGCTGTGTCTTGGTAAGCCTTGGTAACACATCACAGGTTTCATAAAGGGTCAACATCCCAGCTCTGGAACGTCCAACAAAGATGGAAAATAAGGAACTAATTAGAAAAGAATTTGTCAACTCGTGCATCATTTTTTGTCCACACGCCCTTAACCCCTGGCAGCAGAGGGAAGTTTTGAGTCTTACTCTTCTCTAACAGGCACTAATTGCCAGATGTCGCTGTCTGTCTGCCATTTCTCTGCTGGATGCTCCTCATCTTTCCGACGTCGCCTTCAAAGCCATCGCTGAAGTAGCCAAACTGAAGACTTTTAGCATAGAGGGTGAGATCATTTTGAATCCTGCAACATTCGACACACACACATGAAAGTATAGAAGTAACTCTATTCCAGTTATGTGCACTTTAGGTAACAACCAACTAACAGACATGAGCTGGAGGGTGCTGTGCAGCAGCTCACAAGGCCTCCGCAGACTCCACGCCGCAGAATGCCCCAGAACGACCGACGCCAGCCTCAAATCTGTGGCCGCCCTCAAGAACCTGCAATACCTGGACGTCTCATTTTGTAACAAGTGTGTGTGTTTGTTGCTGCTGTGGTTTTAGATTCTGTGCTTTTTCTTGGCGTAATGAGTTTGTATTTCAGGGTGAGTGATGTTGGGATCCAGTGCTTGACTGAAGGTTCCTCATCCACCAAACTGAGAGAGCTGAATGTCAGTCACTGCAGTCACATCACTGACATATCTGTCATGAGGATTGCACAAAGGTATATAGGTATATCCCCACACACACACACACACACACACACACACACACACACACACACACACACACACATATCTCATTGTGGTCTGTTAAATAGTGTCACACAGCAGCTTTTTTTGTGTTACATGTGCACAATTTTATCAGGTTGTGTAAACTGTCCCATCTCAACTTGAGCTATTGTGAGAGACTGACTGACATGAGTCTGGAATGGCTGAGTGGCAGCTCTATCTGCTCTCTTGACATGAGCGGTTGCAACATCCAGGATCAGGTATTGGACGTTTGTTCTTACCCTCACACATTCCTGAAAAAAAAAAGGTAACTGGCCCTGGTGGTGAGATCTGTAACTTGATATTTGTATTTTTAGGGGCTGGCGGCTCTTGAGGGAATTCGCTTGAAGACCTTAGTTCTCGTCGAGTGTCTATACATCACGGACATTGGCATAGAGGTACTCATTTAACTAAAATTTCAACACATGGCCAGATGTGGCATTTTTATAGAACAGTTTACAATTTTTAGTGGGTCCAAGTTTTTTTCCTTTTCCAGTGTTTGCTAATATCAACAGCTTACAGGATATAGACTTTTACCAGAACTGTGAAAAAGAAATTCCAAAGTAAGACTCCAAAGAAAATAAATATTCACAGTTGTTGTTTCATTTGCTGTTACTGCCTACTAACAGATGTGAACAGAGGAAGGCATCTATGTTGTTGTAGTTATGGTTCCCCATGTCCTTCGTGTCCTCTCCTCATTTCATCCCACATCTCTCATCTCCTTTTATTCCTCACGAGGGCAGAAGCTGTGCAAGAATGTGAGGGATCTGGAACATGTCAATGTGTCTCACTGTGTAGCTCTGTCAGACCCGGCCATCAGAGCCATTTCATTTTACTGCAGAGGTCTAGTCACACTGAGGATGTCAGGTTGTCCCAAGGTACACACACACACTCTTCTAAAGCCTTTAAATGTTCCCTGGCTGAAGTCGATTGTGTTTCCACTTGTCATTTCATGCCACATGTTCTCTATTTTCTTCTTATCTGCCTCAGATGACAGATATGGCAGTGCAGTATCTGGCAGGTGGATCTCAGTACCTGCGAGAACTTGACGTGAGTGGCTGTGTTCTTCTCACAGATCGCACTGTCCGACACTTAGAGAGGATCTGTCCTCCGCTCTGCTCCATCACGATGGCCTGCTGCAGCAGCATCTCCAAGTAAGACACAAACTTAGAGGAACACTGCAATGTCCAGAGTCCTGCACGATAACTTTTAATGACCAGACAGTGTTTGTTCCCTCAGGGTGGCTGCCTTGAAGCTTCAGCCACGTGTGGAGTACTGGGAGCACAGCAATGACGACCCTCCATACTGGTTTGAATACAGCATGGGCCAAATAGTGCATCCAACCACAAGACCCAACAAGACTGATGACACCTGGGAAGTGGTGGAGCAGCACTCAGTAATGACCAGAGTAGCAAGTACAGAGAGGATATAAACAGATCTCAATAAGTCATGATTTTGTAAAAACAAAGCCTTAAGAACGAGGCACAGCATTATTATTATTTCCAAACATGTTAAGAGCATCTTCAACAAACCATTTTGCACAATACACTTGAGATAATCCACACAAAAATGAATCACATGAATAAAATTACAAATCACGTTAATATTCAGAATAAGACTCACCCTTATGTTCTCTGTACCCCACATGTCTGGATAGAGGTTCAGACACTGTTTCAGTGCCTCATTGACACATAATATTTTATCAGCTCCTGACAGTGAATGTCCTGTGCCGTTACCCTGCAAGGCTCTAATGGGTTAATAACTCTGCTAGATAACCAGGGCATAAACACACTCAGATTATTTTATACGGAACAGTTGAATTTTGGATCCTTTATTATTTACAGTTTATAGAAATGAAATTGTTCTCCTGTAATATAGTATATTTCATTTGTACAACACAATTGTGTATTGCTCCACATATTTCATACAGTACAGTCAGCAGTCGAAAGTCTCATTTGTAAGTTTTAAGCTCTGAAACAACTAAGTGGTGAAATAGCTAAGTGTTCCAGCTGTGGTCTTGAGATGTATTCCTTTGATAAATCAACTGTCTCAGTCTTAAAATCTTGGAACCCAGATTGAGGACAAATTTAATTTAAAAATAGTTTTGAATTACAGAGATACATGTACATGGGCGTGGCTGAGCTGTGGCCATTTATCAAGAGTGACAGCAACAACACAAACCACTGTGTGGATGCAAAAGTTGCCATCTTTAGCACTGAGATATGACCATTATTGGTGTCTGTTTATATAACAAACTTTATACAAAGCACTTTAAATTTAAACTCTCTAGTTTGACTCACCATTTCAACAGTCTGATCTTTAGACCTTATTAAAATTGACTGTAAATTGTTTTTAAATTTCTTCATTTTGTTTTAATTAACACTGGTTTGTCTATGCAGCATCTGTGTATTTAGTGTTTGTCTTTCCTTTAGAAATATGTGTTTATTTATGCTCTTTAAATTAAAAAAACTGTATTTATTTATATTAGTCTTGGTTTATCCTTTGTTTACCCAACACTTTGTAATTGTATTTCACTTGGTTCGCAATATTACGACCCGGGTTTCGGTGGCGACTTTCCCGGAAAAATCACAAGCAGCACATAGTTAGGCTTTTAGCAAGGCTTTTAACGCAACAGACTCGTCTTCAACTCACCAGTGTTTGAAGCGGCGTACTGTTTTTTCCAGTCTCTGCTAGCGTTGTGAGTAAATGGTTATTATGGTCGAACAAACAAAGTAAAGATAGATGACTACAGACGATGAAACTTGGAAAGTGATGTAGTTAGTACTATAAGCAGAACCAGGGAGACACAGACTCCCTTTCTGCTTCATGCTCTAGCGAGATGAAGCTCATTAGTGGAAACAAGTTCAGGTACTGTAGTTTTTCTGCTCATATATAAGAGGGGCAATGATATGAAGCTCTTTTGGAACATGTAAAGAGGACTGTGGAAATGTGTTATAAGTTTGTACTTAGATTAAAATGTCTTAATTATTAGCTTTCATTAATTAGAGCCAGCTCAATACCAGAGAAATTTGTTAATTTGTAAGTATAATTGAATTTGACAGCACAGAGGCAGAGGTGAAGTGTCTGAACTTAACTCTTGATGCCAAAAAAAACAAAACACATTCCATGCTTTTGTCACAGTTTGAGACTGATAATGAATTTTTATAGTATTTACATACCACACAGAAGACAAACAGTAAACATACAAAACATGAGCAAGCAATTAACATTCCAAACCACTGACAGTTCAGCACAAACCAACACTGGTGTGCAGTTACACAATATGCTTTCCAGACTCAGTATGTACAGTGATTTAACACATAAAGAACATTTGTAAAATACTATAGATGACACATAATGTCCTTATTGAAAGTACAGTATATCCTGAGTTTTAAATAATACTTTTAAAAAATACTTTAGTGAGGTAAAAGTACATCCATTGCAGTAAATATCTGGCTCTGTGTAAGATTAAAGCCCCAGAGCAGTGATGCAATGTCACTCATAACTCAGCTCCCCAGCTTCAGGGACTCGAACCAGCTTTGTGTCTTCAGTCTGACAGAGCCTCTGTCTGCCTGAGCTTTAACCCTCTGCTCCACTGGAGACTCTCCATTTATGAAGCCTGAGAGAGACACAAAAGGAAACAGAACGTTCTGTGTTGATTTACTTGTTGGAGGGGTTTGTTAAGGAGCGTGATGTAATGAAAAATAATGACTTACCAGTAACTGTGGTTTGGCCTTCAGTTGTGTTGTTTTCTACTCCATGCAGAACGACCTCTGGGCTGATATCCACCGACGCTCCACAGAGCTCCACCCCAGCTTTCAACGAGGAGGGGACACGCACACACACTGCTCCTACATACGACAGGAGAATGAGGGATAAACAGAGAAAAGGAATGACAGTGCAGTACTCAGGAAGGAAAACTGTGGTTGATAAGGTGAATATTCTTCTTATACGGTGTGTTTACCGTCCTGACTGTGGAGCTCGGCACTGCCACCGTCCCCCACATAGACATCAATGCCTCCGCTGTGAGAGGACACCTTCAGGAAACTATTCGAACCATCTGCAAAAACAAAGCAAGCCTCAGGTGGTTTGCTTTTATGAGCCACTCATAGATACCATACGTAGTTCATTGTGCAATCAGAGAGTCGGCTTGCTTACCAATAACTGTATCCCCAGACACATTCTTCACCGTGGCGTTACCTTTTGATCAATGAAAGCACATGGTCAGTTTTAAATATAACTAGCTGTCAGAGTATTTTCAGTTACTAGTTCACATTTTTAACTGGTAAAAACTGGAAGATTTGGCAGAGAAAAGCCTCTGTCACAGACTGTACGCATCATAAACCTGATAATTGTTTCCACGTATTCCATGATGATGATCTGGATCAGGAAGAAATTAAAATTCTACGTGGATGACGCATTTTCTTCACTTCACCTCACTGTGCTGTCTGTCTTTGTGATCTAATTTCCACCTCCAAGAATTTGTCTTTTTACAACTAACCCTTTTTGTAGCTACCCCAAAGCATAACAAAAATACAGAATTTGTGATAAATTGCAACCACATTACAGTTAAATAGACTCTGTTTGGATCAGAGCTCAGGATTCCTGACATACCTTTACCAGCCAAGTTAACATAATGCAGCTGTGTGCAGCAATGGCTCATAGGCATTAGAGGTTTTTAAAATAAATTTTTTATCAGAGTGAACTACCTAGCTGCAGGTTGCAGATCAATAAAAAAAATAAATAATTTCAATTAGTTTTAAGTGCAGGCCGCAGTAGCTCAGGTGGCAGAGTAGGTCTCCTATAGGGTGAGTGCTTTAATCCCTGGGTCTTTCTGTCTACATGTTGAAGTGCTTTGGACAAAAGTGTAATGAATTTAATGTAAATTTTAAGTGGAGCTGCAACGATTAGTCGATTAATCAATTAGTTGTCAACTACTAAATTAATCGCCAACGATTTTGATAATCGATTAATCGTTTTGAGTCATTTTTTCAAGAAAAAGTGTCCAAATTCTCTGATTTCGGCCTCTCAGTCCTCAGGACATCACCTTGGGCTTTGGGAAACATTTTCTGACATTTTATGCACCAAACAACTAATCGATTAATCAAGAAGATTATAGACAGATTAATCAATAATGAAAATAATCGTTAGTTGCAGCCCTACATTTAAGTTTTTAGAGTTTGGTTGTAGAACTGATAACCACACAAACATTACAGATGTGGATGGGTGGATGCTTTAGTATAGATGAGGAATAGATGCTGCAGACTGCTCACCATGTAGATGCCCCAGTTCTACTCTCCCAGAGCAGGAGGAGACACAGGTGGACTCGGCATAGATGGCTTTGACCTTCAGAGGGCCACGTTCCGTTGAAACATTCATTTTGGTGCCCTGGAGCTTCTTGACATCCACTGCCTGCAAACACACCACTAATCACTGCACAGGACTGTCGCCAGCAGGTGATGTATGATTTACCCGTAAACCTCAATGCTGTAAACACATTTAGATAAAGCCAGCTGCTGCCCTCTAATGTCTGCTGAGTGTAACACCGTCCTTACACTGTCTCCACATGTGCAGATGTCCACATTGCCGTGGATAGTGCCCGCACCTGTAACATGTCCTCCACTGGACTGGACCTCAACCTGGTGACCCTGAGACACAACAAACAACAGTGAGAGGAGCAGAAGTGAGTCTGAAACAAGTTCCTTCAGCTGATGAATGACTTCAACTATGCAACTAACTTGAACAAGTACTTTCAGGTGTAGTTGAGGAGTGTTTGTGGGTTTTTTAAGCTGCAAAATATGCAAAACTCAACTTTTGGTGCTGTAAAACAACAAATGTAACTGTTAATATAAAAAAATATCACAAACAATTCTAGTGTCACAATCAAACGTCTGCAATAACAACAATATTGAATCAATAGTGATGTTATTTGTTAATGGTGAAATCAGCCAATAAGATACAGTAATATGTAAACATATCAGTGCATCTCTACTTGTTTTATGTGTATTTTTCTACAACAACCATGTGTTTTTGTTGTTATGCCACCACCTACCTTGACAGAGTGCAGTAAACAGTTGCCCTTCTCTGTCTGCACCTTGCAGATATCACACTCCATTTTTTTCACTTGCACGCTGCCTTTTCCTTGAGTAGTAATGAAGAGATCTGACAAAAACAGAATATATTAGTGGGACACCAGAGGACAACAGACAGCATCATGCTGGTTGGGTCATTTCCATCCATTATTGCGTCATGGTTTCACAGGAGACACTCACTACTTTTGATCGGTGCAGCCACATCAATCAACACGCTGCTGTCAACCCTCTCAGCTGAGATGAGCAGTTCTTTGCTGCGCTCATCATAGTGGACGTGTAAGTCATCCAGACCGACCTCCTGCTCGGTGTCTGTCCGGTGGACAGTGATGAAGGCTCGGTCAGCCTCGGGGAAGGCGTGCAGGTCCAGCGGGCGGACGGAGATGCTGCAGCCCAGCTTCGCTCGCACCGTGCTGAAGGGGCTCACCTCCAGAGCCCACTGCTTCAGAGGCTGGTTTAGCTCGTCATGTGTTGGTGACTTCGCGGGGGCAGAGATGGAGAAGAACCGTGAAGTATGCAGAGGGCGGCTGGGGGTTATGAGGGTCCTGGGGCTGACTGTGAGGGACCAGCAGCGGAGAAGTCCGACAGACCCCCGCTGACCAGCTAAACTCCAAAACATCTCTGTCACCGCACACCGCTGCTGTTACAGCTGATTAACAAACAACTACGGAGCTAAACAAGCCGCCATTCAGTCAACATGGACAGTCACAGCAGTGTCAAGTCTGTGCTGCTAGCACAAAGCTAACACTTCCGGTACGAGTTTTCAGAGTAAAAGCGTCATCTACAGCAATAAAAAGTTATCTTCGGCCTTGGTATTAGTAATTGTTCTAATGAAAAACAACAATACATTTACATGGGAAATTATAATAAGTGATAAATATGACAAGGTCACTCAAAATAAACACACAGCACACTAAAAACATTGTGTGTTACAGTTAATAATAATATAATGAAAGAAGTGCCTTTGGTGAAATGCTGTGTTGAAGTTGAAGTATATATTTAAAGCAGGATTTGTTATATAATGTAGACCTTTTACACCATACTCATATAGTCCTCTGTTATCTTAAAGATACAATGCATTAGCTTAAATATATATATTTTCATTGTGAACCTCTATGACCTTTATTTTCTGTGATGAAGACAACAATAAGCTGCCTGGCCTCTGTTAACACCCCCATACCTCCCCCTCTTTGTGCAGTGTGTTCAGTCTTGCTGTGCTGGAACATTACCTGGTCCCAGATTTGCTTTATGGTAATTTGACTAAACAGAAATGCATTTAGGGTTGTGCAACATATATGCACAACTGAAATAAAGGACTCAAAACTAGATTTTGACTCATTGATCCTCCTCAAGACAATATTAGAATATAATATAGGGCCTACCTCATGTCATCTGACATTTTGCCGTAGTAGCTCATATCCCCAAACTAATTTTAAATGAAATTAGCACAAATCATTTGGAAAAATTGGCACATGTTAAGCCTGGAGCTTTTGGGGGGCCTGTAGTTCTGGGGTCCCACTTCGTCCGGACACTCCACATTACAAGCATTGAGGAGTGCTCTTCACCCCCTTTAGATGGAAATAAAGATACAGCTCGTATTCTCCCTCAGATTTATTTTCTGTTATGTTGAAGGCAAAATCTTTTACTTCCGGTCTCAGTCGGCGTCACTGTAATTAACTTGAGAGACCGGATGTACAGTCTTGTATAAATTTAGCACCGCCCCTCTTTTGGTCTTGTCCAATCAGTAGGCCTCTGGGAGCAAGTCGCAGATGACGTCGTTCTTTCCGCAAAGGCTGTAGGGAATTTGAGTCTTGCACCATTTGGTTGATTCTCTGTCACTTGTTATTGAATTTATTTATTTTGTACTTTAGTTTGCAAACGGAAAGAAGGAGAAACAAATGCAAACAAATCCTTATATTCATCAATTTTATTTATCTTGACAAAACAATCTTAATTATAAAACATCCTTCAAGCAACCATCAACTGGCTTTCCAGTACTGTAATAAAAAAATATCAGTCTCTGTTGCTACATACCCGTCAGACTGTCTTCACTGAAAAATAACTCTTCACAAGAGGATTTCCCTCTCTTGTCATTAAACAAATTACACTCTCAAACAGACACATTCATATTAAAAGGTTATTGTTAAAAAGATAGCTGTAATAGGACTATAACATTTGTAACTATGTACATCCTCAGTTGTTGTTATATTGTCCTGTAAACAAATCAGTATTGCAGAATCACACACCAGGAGGCGGCAGCATTGTGTTAATAGTGTACAATAAGTGTGTGGAGAGTATATTAGGTTTTATTAAACTGTAAAGAGCATTTTAGGAGCTTATGGTTGAAGTTAGCAGACCCTTTTATTTTATTTTCCAACATGCCCTGGCAGTCCCAGCTCATGGTGCAAAGCCCTGTGGTCTGATCATCATCCTGACAGTTTTAAAAGACTGTCTGTCATTGGTGGGGTAATACTCGGTAGATATGTTATGCCACGTCCCCCAGAAAATCCCGTCCCGGACTCCTTTGTACCTCCCCACATGGTATCTCCCGTTGAGGTTTGCAGCCATGCAGGCATCAAACCACCAGCCGGAGCTGTAGTAGGCTCCGCAGTTCCCGGATGGATAGCGGTCGTGGTCCCTGTCCGGGGTGGTGAACGCCCTGTTGTTGTGATCATAAGTTTTGCTGAAGCGGAGAGCATCACCTGCAGTACCCGAGTACAAGCCTACATTCAGTCTGTAGCGCATCCGTTCACTTCCCACCCTGAACTGCTCGTACTCTGCGTACTCCATCACCCCGTCAAAGTCCTCCAGCTCCACCCGCAGCACCATGTCCCTGTCTCGGGTCAGCAAGTGGATCATATTGTTGCCCAGCCAGAACTCGCCTCCGTCCAGCTCCCCGAAGCCTGATCGGTACTCAGCCCAGGTGCGGTTGAAGCTCACGCTGCCGTCCTGTCGGCGCTGCAGGAGCGTCCATCCTCCTCCATTCAGCTCCATGTCACAGAAGACCGGGAAGCTCCTGCTGCGGAGGTCAGGGGTCACCAGGTACACTCCGCTCCTTGTCTCCCCCCTGAGCAGGAGGTCGGAGCAGTCTCTCCTCGCCATGGTAACTGCTGAATAGGAAAAGAAGAAATTACAAAGAATTATGAACACTTTTTTTTTCTCAAAATCTAACTAAGTTAGAGAGATCTATCCAAAGTCCTGCTCATATCTTGCAGGTGAAATGATCATCTTGCAGCTGGGATATAGCCGTGAAATGAGGTCACAAGTGCAACAGGTCGGCCACCATAAAAGATTTATTGTTTCTGCAGCTTTTCAAGGTGGACCTCCACAGTAGATGCACATATAGCATTTAAACTCAAAGCTGGATTTGACAGATAAAAGTTAAAAATTGTAACTATAAAATAACTACGTCTGAGTATGTTCCTGGTGATCGTTTTAATAAATAAAACACAAATATGCAGTATGATGTAGTCTGTAAAGAATGGGGTGACCTTCACCTGTTACTGCTTGAAAAGGAGGTTGGTGGTTGTTTAATTCATCTGCGGTATCTGAAGAATCCGTTGGACTGATTTGATGCCAAGTTATTCACTTACTGTCAGCCATTACTCACTTATTGTAAACCACACTTACAATTAGTGACTGGAGGATGTTTTGAAGCTGTTAGTCTACACACAGTTGTGGTTTTATCCTTAATCACGACGCTCACACAGATATTTTGTACACGTATACAAATTCCTCCTTAAGCCATGATGTATGGTACAAAGATGATCTCAGACCACATAATTATATGATTTTTTTTTTTATATGAGGATCATTAATGCTTACGGTGTGGTCCTCTTACTTAAAATCCTTTCAGCTCAGGTCATACCAATTACCTTTTTTGAGTGAGTAATACAATTATAAGCTCTCACAGACTAATGCACAACAGTTCTCTCTCAGTTTAATTATTGTGATGTAATGTCAACAAAACACAATTGATTTTTATGAGCTTGGTTGTTGCGTATGCCTCCTCTCTTTCCTTTTCTTGGTGAAAATGGAAACATTTCTTTGAGTTGACTGGCTGAAACAAAGCAATGATTACACTAGTGTACATGGTAGTGCAAATCAATATTGTTTGCAGTGATACATGCTGATATAATTGCATGCGAGCTCTGTCAATAACAACCACAGTCCCTGCAGAAAGTTACCTGCTTTATGTGTGAATTGATCAAGCACTGCGATAGTGTTAAATATAATATCTCTTGCCTTTCGATGGTATCCGCGTTGGTATTTTGCTGCCTGTCCTGTCAGGCCTGCTGCCTCCCTGGTTGTCCTCTGGGTGATCTTTTGGGCGTCTGTCTGGTGGTCTTCCATTTGGATTCGGGCTGTTATTGAGGAAAGCAGCCACCTGGTTGATTTTGACACGCAACTCACGTGCGCTGGGAGTAGAAGACTCAGCCAGGGGCTCGGGGCCCGAGGTGGCGGGGGTTGTTGACCTGAAGTCAGGGCTGGTTGTGGAGGTAGTTTGGGCACTGGGGGAAGGGACTGGAATCATCATTTTGTCTGGATCTGGAGTTTTTCTGGGTGCTGTTTCCTCCACATTGTGAAGTATCTTAGCTTGTAAGCTGGAGTCTGGAGTATTAGAAGCTTGATCTGGCTTTGTGGATCCTGGACTGGAGCTAGGGATAACACTTGGGAGGATCCCGCGCATGACTTTGTTTGGTCTTGTTGTCATTGGGATCGATGGTGGTTGACCGGCTGTCTGTGGCCTCGGATCAGACGTAATCCTGCTGTTTGGGCTCATCGTGAAGCCTTCAGAGACAGTGTGAAGGCGAGGGAAGGGTCCAGACTCCAGGCTGTTGGAGGTCTTTGGACCCAGAGTGATAGTTTTCATCGTGCTGGGACTGAACTCAGTGCCCCCTGAGGAATGAGTCACTTCAGCTATCTGTTTTGCAGGACCAGATGCAGGTGGCATGTCAGTTTGAGAGTTTTGGATGCCATCTGAAGAAGTCCTGCTGATGTGAGGAGGATCTAAATCTGTTTTGGTCTTTGGACTTGGCTTTAGTTGCACTGCTGGTTTTGGCCTTTGAACAGGTGTTGCTCCTGGCCTGACTGTAGGTCTGGTTGATGGCCTGTGTCTGGTGGGAGGCCTCGATTTGGATGTTTTGTTAGATTCTGCTTTAGGGATTTCGTCAGGCACTGATTTGGGGTTAAGATTAGGCATTTGGTCAGGTGGAAGTGTTTTAAGCCCTTGATTGGTTTGTGGTGTTTGGTCAGGTTTAGGTTTCACATTTGGTTTAGTCTTTTGGAGCTCTGGAGGTTTTTGGTCAAGTTTAGGTGCTTGGCCAGGTTTAGGCTTTTGGTTTATTTTAGGGGTTTTCTGACTGGGTTTCGGCTTTTGATCAGGGGGTTTGATCAGGGCACGATCAGGTGTGAGCTTTTGTCCAGGTGTTGAGTCTTGGGCAGATTTAGGCTCAGGCAGAGGATTATTATCAGAATTTTCCATTAATTCTGTAACAGGCTTTTGTTTAGGTTTTGGCGTGAGGCTAGCTGTTTCACTTCCTTCAGGTTCAGGCTCTTGAACAGGTGTGAGATATTGGTTTGATGTAGATCTTTGATCAGGTATTGTTTTTCCTTCACTTTTCGGCTTTTTGCGAGGTTTTTGCTTTTGGTCAGGCTCGTCGGTTTTGAGCGGGTGAACCGGCTTTTTTTCAGGTTTTGAGTTTTGATTGATAATTGGGATTTCAGCAGATTCAGGGACTCTGTCAGTTAGAGGGTCTTTGTCAGAACCAGTTGCGTTTACAGTTTGAGGTCTTTGGTGAGATGTAGGTCTCTGGACAGGAGGCACAGACTTTTGATGGGAGTTTGGCTTTTGAATAGGTAACTGGCTTTGATCACTTGAATGTTGCTGGTCATGTTTAGGTATTTGATCAGTTGGTAAGTCATCAGGTGGAGGTCTTTGGTCAGGTTTAGGAATTTGGACTCGTTTAGGATCTTTGCCAGGTTTAGATTTCTGCTCAGTTGTGGGTTTTTGGTGAAAAGGCCTCTGCTTTTGGTCATTTTTTGTCTTTTTGTCAGGCATTGGACCTCGGTCAGGTTTACGGGCATTCTTAGGATTTTTAAGCTTTTGGTCTGCTTCGGGCATAATTGCAGGTTTATGCTTTTCGCCGGGCTTTGGTCCTCGGCCTGGTACAGGTTTCACGCCAGTCTTAGCGTTTGAGCTGATGTTCTTTTTAGCTGTCCAATGGCTGCGGTCAGCGATTCCTGGGAATGTAGTTGTGTATAAATTCTGATGAGGGGTTGTGGTGGTTGTAGTAATTACCCTGGTTGACCTAACTCGACCCTGGAAGCCTGCCCCAGGTCTTGCGCTGGATGTAGATGTGAACCTAGTAGTGTCACCGGTCATCTGTTGTCCCGGACCTCCCAATGTGCTTATTGTGGCTGTTGTTGTTGGCCTACTCTTGGTCCTAAAGTCTGCCTCTACATCAGGGCTTGGCTGCTCAGAAATGCCAGCTGCTCCATGGCCTGTGCTTTGAATCGATAGTCCATCAGCAGTTATCGTCATCTCTCGTTTGACATCTGTGATCAAATGTGAAGTGGAGCTGGACAAAGGAGGAGAAGGTAAAGATGACGTAAGCTGTCCAATGGTTACAGCTTCGTTTGAGTCGATGGAGTCATGCCTCGGAGCTAAACTAATGGTAAAGTGAGGAGTGGGGCTGATTGAAACAAAGTCTGTCCTCTCAGTTGCCTTGCTGGATGCTAATTCTCCATCACTGTCTCTCTGTACACTCTGGACTGTTTTTACTCCTCCTGTTTTGATCTCCTTTCCCGTCTCCCTGTCGTCGTCCTCCTCCTCCTCCTCTTCCACCTCCCCCTCTTTTATAGTCTTCTCTTTTTCTGTGTGCCCGAAGCTTCCAGTCTGTTTTGGTTTCTCATTATTTCGCTCCACTTTTATTCCCTTTTCCATTTCCTTTTTCCTCTCCTCCCCATGCTGCTCTCGCTCCTTATTTGTATGCTCATCGTGGTCCTCAGACATCTTTATTCCATCACTGCCCCTGTCGACTTCAATTTGGGTCTTTTTCTCTGTTTCATCTCGCCACACGTGATGGTCACTTTCTTTTGTTTTCTCCTTATTTTTTACATTACTTGTAATCTTCCTCTCTTTTCCATCCTCCAACTTATCCTCTTGATCTCCCTTTGAATTCCCCTTTCCATCTTTTTCTTTATTTCTGTCTGTCTCTGTCTCCCTGTTATTTTTTTCAACAACCTTTTTTCTGACCATATCCACTATTCTCTCATTTTCACCAGCATTTGGCACCTTTGCCTGCCCCAATTTGTCCTTTCCTTTTGCCCCCTCTGTCTGAGTTTTTCCATCTTTTTCTGCCACTTCTTTTAGGGTTCCTTCTTTCTCACTTATTTTTACGACCCCTTTATCGCTCTCTCTTTCTGCTTCCCATTTCTTTCTTTCTTTCTCTTCCAAAATTGCTCTTTTTTCTGAGTCAGTGTCACCATCTCCTTCCATAGCCTTTTCCACTGTCCCACACCCCTGGCTGAAATCTTTTAGTCTCTCAAGATTCCTCTCATCCTTCCGTCTATTCGTACCCTCATTCAGCTTTTCACGCTCTCTTTCTCTTTTCCCTCCACACTCACTCTCAGTTTGGCTTACTGTACAATCTGCACACATCTTCCTCAGTTGATCCACATTGTCCTTCAGCTTCTGCAGATCCTTCACAATCTTCTCCAGCTCTCTGAGCTGCTTTGGCATATGGACAGTCAGCGGCGGCAGACTGAATAGGTAGGGGCACGTGCTCTCGTCCTGCCCCTGTCTGCATGGCCCCTCAGGTCTCAGAGTTGCAGCGCAGGGCCCAAATCCATTATCCCCCAGGAGTTCTCCTTCATCAGAGTCCACTGTGGTCCAAGAGAGGCTCGGAAAGGCCAGCAGGGTCGCACATATGCACAGTGTTGTTAACCTCATCACGTCCTGAGAGCAAAGAGTGAAAGGAGAGGAGGGAGAGAGTGTAAAAAAGACCCGCCTCAGTTTGAGAAGCGCAGTGACAGTGAGAGGAGGGGGTAAGGTGGGAGGGAGAAGAGGAAGGAGGGGGAACTGATGGAGCTGTTCAGTGAGTCTGAGAGAGAAATGAGGAGCGAGAAGCGTTGAGAGGGAGACAGGTGAAAAAAACAGAGAGAGTGAGAGGAGGGTTGTGTGGATGTACTGCTCAGTAGATTGTCTCTGTGAGATAGTGCACGATAAGCATGAAGCGTGAGGAAACGGTCAAATATTTCTACTTTATAACATAAGCAGAATTAGCCGTAAAAGCTCCAAATCAAAGAAGAACAAACTGTGAAAGCTTTAGAAAGCATGTGTCTTATTGTAATCCTATTATTACATTCCAGTGCGTCCTCACTGTAATCACATCACTTAATGAAGACCATTCGTAATGCATTCTCACTCCACGCTGTAGTATCATGGCCTTGGATATACATGTGTGTCACAGTTGCTTTGGCAGGCGCTTCCCAGGCTTCCTGTCAGTGGGTCCGCAAACATGTGAGTGACAGATGCGACAGGTCAAAATATGCATCTGAGGCAAAATATCGGCTGCTGGGCCAGAGCCAAGAGTTTGTTGCTCAGATCTGTAAGGACGTATTTCATTTTACTGTAAGCTGTGTGGTTTAGTTCAGCTTCTGAGTAATGAAAGTCAGGAATGTCAGATTTGTCCAAGATGGCCGCTTGATTCAAATGCGATGCCAGGGGAGAGAAATTTCTCATGTACTATTGACTCTATCCGGACAGTACTAATCCTCAACAAGTGTCGAGAACTGGTGAGGCAATCCCCGGGTGGAGAGGCCAAGCTCGCTGTGTGCAGACTGTCCGCTCATGTAACATTTTGGTTCTGCGCTAATTCATTGTGTCTACATATAGTCAGAAAAAAAGAAGGAGAGAAAACACAGTCACATGAACCAAATGAGGCATCTGCTTGGCAGGGAGTTTAGATAATGAGGCTTTAGTTTCTGAGACCTGGGGTGTAAATGTCAGTCCCACCACAGGATATGAGATATGAGTGATAGCATGCAATGCCAGCGTTTGATGTTTCAGAGATTTGTCCATTTTTAAGCCACTTGAATTGTCTTGTTTTTAGACCGCGATGAAACTTGACCCTTGTGCATTTTTGTTCTCTGTCTGTTTCACTGGCCGGTTGCTCTGACTGCACAAAGCTGGAGAGATTACTCAGCTGTCCTTTCATGATGACAAAGGAAACCATTTGTTTAGCGAGAGGACTGTGGGAAGCAACAGGTTAGAAATGAAAAACGAGTGAAGGTGGAAGAAAACAGCTCAATATAGAACAGCACTGACCTGCGAGATCATAGTTGCGTCTGGAGAAACGGCACCTTGTAAGAGCGGAACAACTTTAAATGCTTTGCATAAGTGTTGAATTTTCAGAGGATGAGTCAAAGAAAATGACAGTTTTGAACTTTGGAAAAGAGGTTGTAATATGTTTCAACTAGACAATACTGAGGCCTTGCATATAAAGGTGGTAACTATCTATCCAAACATACTCTATATGTCTTTACATTGCAAGTTGGACCTTTCCTCTTCCTCCTCTGCTAATGCAGCTGTGAGCTCATTTGACATTTGACAACTGCTGGCAGGATAAAAGCCAGGAATAAGTATCCTTTCACCTTTCACAGTCGCTTCAGTACTTCAACACTTACACGGGGAAATAGTGTGAGAGAAATGTTTACACTCTCGAGAGACTTCTGTCTGAACACTCTGCCATATCGATTTATTATCATAGAGCCACATCTTAAACAGCACAGCCAAGCACAAATCTTAGACACTCGCTGCTTAGCCACAACAAACTAACCCGATGCACGGGCTGCATGAGGAACAATAGTGATTAAAGCAGTTGATTAAGGTTAAGAGGGTCAATTCATTTGATAGAAGCCAATCTAAATGAATCCAGTCTGCTCTCCACAGCAGCAGAGCACAGCCAGGAACTCTATTATTCCCAATAATACCCTCACTCCTGGCTTTACCCATTTATGGACAGCAGTTTTTTTTCTCCTCAGGGTGCCCTCTTGGGATTCAGTGTTTTGAATTCCCCCAGTGAGCTGGCTCGGCCCACTCTCTGTCCTGGATCGTGTAAACACTGTGGTTTTTTTCCACACAGACTAGAACAAACATCTGACCATCAGCCCGGCTTTGCTGCCTGGGCTTCCTGGCAGACCACTTCATCTCCCTCCACTTTGGGCAGAGGAGCCAGTGTCGTCGGTCATGTCTGTTATGTGCATAAGTGTCCCATTTCCAGCTGAACTGGAGTGAACCCAACGACTGTCGTGGAGCAGCGCCAGCCTCTTGTAATACCACACTCAGTCTGTCTGCCTGAAGGTATAAACCTACCTGGACAATAATTTTTTACTGACTCACTGTTGGCATGCCGAGAACAAATAATCATATATTCATTTAGCAAAACAGTCATATGATACAACACCTGCCTTAATCCTGTGGATCAGTGTGTGTCAGTTTGAAATTAAAAGTATCACCCCATGTCTCTTACTCACACACACACATTCACATGACTTGTCCTTCCATCTTTAATTCTCCAGTAACCGATACATTCCTTTGCCATGTGTGAGAATGTTTTTCATCTGTCAATTGACTGATAGTGGTCCTTGCAAATGACACGACCAAGTGTCCCTCACATCTGGGCTGGATTTCCTACAGCTAGCCAACACCAGATAACGTCAGGTCAGTTTGCTTCTAATCCAAAAGCCTGGACTTCATTAAGACATTGTTTGAGATTTATATTTAAAAATCCTTGTCCTGATGAAGGATATGGAAAGCGGGCGTAACATGGGAACAGCTTATCTTGTGCTGTCACCTTCTGCCCAACGGGAGTGGGCCCTGAGGTGAAAGTGGACATTTTTAAGACCCTGACATGCATGAGAAATAAACGGGTGTTTTTCCGTGACAGGAGAGTCGTAGCAGTAAGCTTTCTATAAAGGCGTTAAATCGAAGCTGTTTGGTTTTTCATCATATCATATCCTGATGTTCATACTGAATTGATTTGTGCTGCATTCTGTATATATGTCCCAGCTGTGGTTGATGGAAACCATGCATAATACACAGTGGATGGACTAGACGCACAGAAAGGTGTGACTGAGTGCGTCGCAAAAACCCAAGTTTGTTGACCTTTCCTCTTCTCTGTACCGACTCTACATCAATATTTACAGGATGATATTTTAGGCTGGTAAAAGTAATTACATTGAAATGTCAACTTGCTTACTTATTCGGAATACTGAAGCTCAGTGGTGGAGGAAGTATTCAGATCAGTTAAAGTAGCAATACCACACTGTACAAATACTCCATTACAAGTAAAAGTCCTGCATTGAACATGTTACTAAAGTAAAACTACACAGGTAGAATGTACTTATATAAAAGTAAAAGTACACAATGCAGAAAACTGGCAACTGTGACTGTCATGGTAAATAAAAAAACATTATTGGATTATTACTGATGCATGAATGTGTACGTAGCATTTTACTCTTCAAGGTCAAGGTGGAGCTAATTTTAATGATTTTATGTAACATATTTTATAAACTCATAATGGTTTGTATGTAAAACCTTAACCTGCAAAGTAACTGTAGCTGTCAAATGCATTTCTTAGAGTAAAAAGTACAATATTGCTATCTGAATTGTAGTGGAGTAGAAGTTCTGTATAGAGTGGCATAAAATGGAAATACTAAGTAAAGTAGGTACTTGAGTAAATGTACTTTCCACCACTGCTGAAGGTGCTATAAAGGATTAATTCTCTCTGCGCTGCCTTGTGTTATGGGAACCAAAAATAACCTTCCTTTACTTTATTATCCTGCAAACTTCTCTATGGCAACTGCTGAAGTGCCTTGCTGAGTGTAACATTCGCCCAATGAACAATTTAGGTCAAAAGAAATAAACAAATCTCATTTTAGAGTAAGCCAATGTCAGCGCTGATGAACAATGTGTACACTACCTTTCCAATCTCCCTGGCAGATCAAGACTTGTACTTTAGTGGCTGCAGATACGAACTAGAGTAGCATGTAAATGGATGTGGACCGAGAGAGACAACCATTTGACAGAACAGTTGGGAGAAATGTAATTTTCCACATCTTCACAGGATTTGTTTCTCCTTTCTGTCATAACAAAAGGATAACTTCCATCCAATATTAGTATGTTGTGAAAAGCGTTTATGCATTGCATTGAAATTTTAATTGCATAATGTTGACGTTAAATTAATAATAGCACTTAGAGCTTGGATGTAATAAAACCAGTGACTAAGTCTTGTTGTGCAATAGAAATTTGTACATTTTCAACTGATACCTCCCAACATTTGTGAGCCCTAATGACACAGCTGTGAGAGTCAGTGCATGTGATGATTTTCACAGAGGAAAGAATGACCCACAATGTATTTCCATCACTATACTGCCACCTAGTGACATTTTTAAGAAATATATCAGAATACAGATTAATCCTGTACATTTTAATGTATATATACTTTGTTGCCACATGTGGAAATTGGACAATATTTCCTCACAAACACTGTGCACAAATCTTATGAATAACTGAACTAATTTGAAATGTATTTTTATGAATAATGCACAACACTATATACTGTACATGATGACTTTTTGATTTTCAAACATTTTTAAAAAGCCTATCAGACAGTTATGAATATATTCGAATATTTTTGTAATGTACCAGCTATTTTTGCTAAAACATACCATATATGCATCTGCAAATTAGGTTTATAAAAATGAGACCATGATGTGCTTTGCTGGTGCATTTGTCGTTAAATAAATAAACTTTATATTCAGATTTTAAAAGTGTCTTGTATTGTAATATCCCAAGATTGACTAGTGAAAACATAAAATCTCTGTTTTTGGCAACTTAACTTTCTTTATTGTTTATGGCAGTACAATATAACCATTCACTGGGTACAACAGTGTAACCATCACACCGTTGTCACAAAATGTAGCAACACCTGGTGGTTTCTACTTCTCTGATCCATATTTTTCTTGTTTCCTGCATTTATTTTAATTTTATTTTTGGTGCATTTAATGGCATAATAATTTATTTATTGAGTCGTTTATTTATTTATTATTTATGTTTATTTATTTTGGCAGTTTCAGTCCTCCATACAGCAGAGCAAAACTGACAGAGAACTGAGATCATGACTGTCCCATCTCTCTGCCAGCAGACCTCCTCTGTGATATTCATGGAGATGTTGCAGTCGGTGTACCTGCACAGTTCGCAGCACTGTGCTGTTTCTTGTCCTGCAGGCTGTAAACAATCCTGACTGCTGCTCTCCCTCCTCCGTGCGTCTGACGTAGCTCGCTAAGCCACGCCCCCGGCCTGGCTCTCACGCACCAGTTACGTCTGACCGTAAAAAATAGAAACTTCCAAGATGGCCGAGGCCGTGGACTCCATGCATTTCGCAGCAAACAGCAAAACAAATTCCCCTAAACCCTTGATAGCTAAACGGCCGCCGGAGAGCCGACCGCAGTCTTCCAGCGACATTTACCCACCGCCCCCTAAGAAGATCCGGGTGGAGGAGAAGGGCCTGAAGCACAGGAAACTGAACGGAGAGGTGTGCGCAGGGGAAAAACACAACGGGAAGCAGAGTTGTGGGAGCCCAGCGAAATGGAGTTTCGGCCCGGCCAAGGCGAGCCACTCCACCGCCGCCGCGGTGCCAGCGACTCCCGCGCGGAAAATCTTCAAAATCAGCAACTTCCTCGCTTCGCCCCCCAAAGTGAAAAAGGCGAAAGAGAAACGACACAAGGAGAAGGAGAAAGGCGGTGAAGCGCAGCGGAGCTCAGCCGTTGGTGTGGAGAGAGTGAGCCCAGCTAGCTGCCATACAAAGACCGAGAACGGCGACGTGAAAATGCTACAGAGAGGTAGGACAGCACAGCCAGCCTGCCCACTACAGCACTCTGTTACACCACTTTATGATCACATTAAAACCTGTAAGTGACCTGAAGGTGTCATAAAATGATTTATTACATTATTACATAATTTTCTCCACCATAGGCCCCGGTATTTATTAGGCCCAGATGGTGATATATACACGTGGAAATGTTTGTTCGTCAGTTTGTGTTGCTCAGCATGGATGCAGCAGCATTTCACCTCACTGTGTCTCCTCTTCTGCTCTTCCCAGATCACCGTGTGAAAGAGAAAGACAGGGAGAAGAAAAAGGAGAAGAGCAAAGAGTGGAAAAATCACAAGTTGCCACCTGTACATGACATTGCGAGAGAAAACGGAGAGGTGGTTTCTCCCCAGAAAGGTAGGGATTAAATGTAACGTGGATTATTTGAGATGAAAAGTGATTTTTCATTATTTTGGGAAAACCTTGAATTACATTAGTCTCCTAAATATGTTTTGCCAGAGCAGTGTTAGAGGAGGTTACTTCAATCAAGTCACCTTCCAGTACTAATTGTAGAAAACAAGTCAAAGCAGAGCAGAAGAGTCCAATATATCTGATTTATAACAATATGTCAGAAATTTGAATTAAATATTTTTTTAAGAGGAAAAAATGCAATAAATTTAAAGTTCATGGCAATTGCAAACACATGAATATACAGTTAAATTAAAACATAACTTAGTTCTGATGTAATGTCAAGTATATAAAAATGTTCTTGAAATCTCACCTCAGCTACATATTAAAGGCCTCAACATTGTACTTACTCTATAAAAATGTCTTGTCCTCCATTGCAGAGTCTACAGAGAAGCCCAAAGCTGGTTCAGAGGAAGACCTCCTGCTGAAGAAACTCAAGAAGAAGAAGAAAAAGAAGCACAAAGATGGCGAGCGGGTGAAGGAAAGGCACAGCCGACCCAAAATGTACCATCGCTCATGCCAGACGGTGTGTTCAGGAGTGTCTCTGGGTCTGCCCGAGTTCCTCAGTCGAATTAACGGGAACAACAACAACAACAGCAGCAGTCTGCTCCACACCACCACCGCAGCACCACCACCACCACCACAACAACACCAGGATCCTCCTGTTACTGCCGCTACCTCCGCCTCCATCTCCTCCATGGTCAGGGACAGGCTCGGCTACAGCTCCCCGCTCCACTGCACCCCAGCGCCAGGCCTGCCCGGCCTGGAGTTTGGCCGCCTGATCCACATCGAGCAGCAGGCCAATGGAGGGGCGTCTGTGGCGCACGCCTACAGCGAGCAGCTCTCCTGTCTGTCTCCGGCTGAGATGCAGCGCTTCGCCCAGGAGTTTGTGACCCTGTCGTTCAGCGAGGACGAGGCCCAGGCTGCGTGTTTTGTGATGGGAATCATCCATGGAGCGGCGTCCTACCTCCCAGACTTCCTGGACTACTTCTCCTACAAGTTCCCCAACGCACCAGTGAAGATGGAGGTGCTCGGGAAGAAGGACATAGAGACGACGACCATGGTCAACTTCCACTCTCAGGTGAGATTATTATTTTCCCTCTCCATAGTGGACGACACAGTGAGGAGGCTCTGTGTGAAAGAGGATACTGAACTGTCCGCTTGGATACTGTGAAGTGTCAGTTTGTAGTCTGGAGGTGTGAGCAGCACAGACTCAACTGCCACAAACTGAAACAACACAGCAACAGTTCTGTGTGTGTGGTTTGAAGTTATGTGTGTGTCAGTCTTTGTCTGCACTGTTGACAGGGAGAGTTTTTCAGGCTTCCTCGAGCCATCTTTACTCCGGTGTTCAGAGCGTCCAGGTTGTCTCGTGGAGCAGTGAGCCCTGATGGTGTGTGTTACGCTGTTTGTCACTGAACATAATGGTTTCTTAAGGAGCTCCTTTGCTTGAGAGAGATTCACCTTCAGTTGGAGTTGTGTTTTCATGTCGAAGATACTGCTGAAGAAAGTTTAATTGTTTACGAGTTCAAAAAAGTTATTGTAAAGGTGACAACAATGAGGTAGTAGCCTTGGTTTTAATAATTTTGTTCAGCTAGTGAGTCAAATCAGCTCCGTGGGTGCTAAATTTATAAAAATGAACATAAGCTCACTACTCTTCAGTCATGGATGGTTCATGTTTTTATCTCTTCACTTCTCCACCAGTTCCTGACAACTGTGGGTGATGATCTTAAGGATGCGGCTTTCACTTGATTGTTTTATTGTTTAGTTTAAAGATTTCTGATCACTTTCCTTTCGTACTGAATATGTTTGAAATAATTCTCCCTTACTTCTTAATTTCAAAGAATGTGGTGCTCTTTCCTAATCTAAAAATCCTGTGATATGAGTTAATTTGACAAGATATAAATAGGACTTTGCCAGTCAGAGATCAGAAAATAAATTAGGAACACCAGTGCAGACTGCTCAATCTGAGATAAAGTGTTTTTTTAATGAAGCATTTGTCTTTTGAACGTTTTATGAAGTAGCACAAGATTTGTAATCAGAATCCTCCAGTTCTATTTTTTGGTTCAGAATTGTTCCCACGTGAGACTTAAAACAGTGTTTCCCCCCCTACGTGTGTGTTAGAAATATATTAACATCAACTCTCATAATGAGGCACAAATGTCTGAAGAAGTACCAAGAACTTTCTTTTCAAATTATTTATTGATAATTAGTAAATATCGATTTATATCTTCCATAAACTAAGACACAATTAAGAAATATAATTAATCCACCTGAGAGCTGCTGTGAGACATTGTGAGGCATTTTGTCCACGTTACACCTCAATCACAGTTTGTACTCGAACATTATTTGAACATATTTTTAGAAATTGAGAGAATCAATTTAGGTCAGGAAAACCTAAAATTATTCAAGCCAGGGACCCCTCACTGGGAAGAACATTTTTCCAAGGTCTCCCCTCTTGATCGTACTGATAAAACTCGACTGGTAATCAGATATTGCTTCAGCTTGTCTGGCATCATGACTTCCTCCGCTACCAACACAGGGCAGATGGTGCGTTTCATCCTGTTGCTGTTCTCAATAAAACCAAACTCTATTTGACTGTCAGCATATTTTCTTAATATAGCCGGTTTGGGCTTAACGTCACTTGATGATATGGACTGTGTTCTCCATGAAAAACGTGTTGAGATGGTGAAGCAGCAGAGTTGTGACTGAGTGATTGATTCATGACTGCGTCTGCTGTGAGACTGACGGAGAGTTTGTACTGGCACTAAGCTTACATGTGGGAGCAGTGGATACAGTGTCACATGTATTTTACTGCATAGCTTGGCTCAAGAGCCTGAAATATGCACTTTTTAAATAAAACGGCACAGTTTTGTCACAGCGTTTTGTCCTCCGGGCTGTGTGTCACAGACCCCGGGGGTCTTCAGTTCTCACTTTGAGAACACTTTAGAGGATCCCAGGCGGCATCTTGTGATGCTGCAGCATGTTGTGTTTTTCCTTTTAAATAAATTTTATTGAAGTGGTAAACAAAGTCAAGTACACTGAGAGAGGATCGAGCAAAAATTACTATAAACTCAGTTTATAAACAGTAAAAGGCTCTTTGGGTGTTTTTATGAACAACTGTCTTTTTTCAGCTGTAACACGTTGGCAGTAGTTAAATAAACACTTACAGGGCCAGATCAATTTAGTCCGCATCTGGTGTCATCATCTGTCATTGTTAAAAGGCCAACATTTAACTGCTGTTCCTACTGTTGTTGTCACGTCTCTTACTTGCACTGTGATGCATTTTTCTGATCATACTCTAAATGTTCTTGCTTGTAATTCATAACATTTGTAGCATAGTAACACTGACGTGCATCTCTGTACAGTTTTGTTCATAGTAACATAACATAGTAACCAGTACCGTGCACTTGCATTCATGGGCTGCACTGTCATTTGTAGTTTGCACCTCCGTTTCCTCTACATGAAGGATATTTTACTGTTTTGCTGTGTATGTAGAGGGAAGCTTTAATGTCCCAGAGGGGCAGTGTGGCTTACAGACTGCAGTCAATAATAATAATAAATACAGAAAAGCACAGCAATAAATAAGAAAAACTGTATGTGCAAAAAAGTACAGAAGTACACAACCAATGTCAATGTTGTAATTGTCATCAAAGTCATCTAGTGAAAGCAGCGAGAAGAAGTAGTAGCAGGCCAAATGACATTTTGTTTAAAAAGCCGATAGATTGCGGGAAAAAAGACCTCATATAAACCTCATAAAGACCTTTAGTGCTGCCTCTAGGGAGGTAAAACCTCCGTCCTGATGGAAGTAAATTAGACTCATTGTGTAAAGCGTGCTGGGAGTCCAGTAAGATGACCTCAGCTTTCTGTGTGTGATATGTATATTCTGCATCATCAGAGTTGAATCTCCCTGATTCTGTCACATAATGAAGGTTTATCAGCTGTTCTGAGGCGTCATCCCTGCTTCATGAAATCCCATTCACACTGTTGAAGTGGACACTTTAATGTTGACGTTTGTTCAGCTGAGCCTTATTGTCTGAAGAGGGACCCATGTGAACCTGAGGTCTGATTTTGTTGTCTTCCCGTTTCATAGATTTGATAGTGTAAATCCACAGTGCTTGAAAATCTCCCTAATTTCTCTGTGAGACAGTCTTTCATTCCTCAGAGTAAAATAGTTTGCCTCTAATTTGTGGTGTGTTGACATTTTCCTCTCTTGATGACTGTTGAGTGTCTCCGAGTTCCACAAAAGACTTAAATCTTTGTATTTAAGGTCCTGTTAACTACCAAGCAGATGCTGATGGTACTCTTAATGCGTGCTTTGTTAAAGGCAGGTGCACTGAAAAGGTCAAACCATTTATGTTAAGAACACACTGACAGTGCCTCAGCCTCAATTGTTAGACAAACATGTTGTCTGTAAAAGGTGCAAAAACATCTCGGCTGGCAGTAAAATATATGTCAGGTTTAGTTTTAGACCTGTCAAATTAGAACATTTTGATACCTGCTGGGTGAGGGTCTGATCCGTCTTCTCTGTGGTCCCTCCTACAGGTGAAGCGGACTTACTCCCAGGGAACGTACCGTGCCGGGGCCATGCGGCAGGTCAGTCTGGTCGGGGCTGTGGACGAAGAGGTTGGAGACTACTTCCCTGAGTTCATCAGCATGTTAGAGGAGTCTCCCTTCCTGGAGGTTAGTGTGTTTGTTATGTCTGTGTGTGTGTGTGTAAATACCACTACAGCCAGTGGAAGTGTGAACGTCTGTCTCACTTTTCCCCATGTATGGCTACGAGTCATTATGTAACTCCAAGTTTCTCACCCTGTGTTTATGCAGCGGACTCTGCCCTGGGGAACGTTCTCCAGTCTGCGGCTGCAGAGCCCCACTGAGAGCGACGACGGCCCCATCATGTGGGTCAGACCTGGAGAACAGATGATCCCTATGGCAGACATGCCAAAATCACCCTTCAAAAGGAAAAGGTGTGCTGACATATTGAGTCTGTTTGCCAGTGCACAGGTGTTACCGTCTCACAAGCATCCTTATTTTCAAAAAAATGACGTAAAGCTGATGTAGCAAAACCAGTGAAAACTTTCACTTCTTATCTTTCAAGTACACATACAGGTACTTGAACATATCCTGACTGCTGTGAATAAATATATTTCAGGTCTACCAATGAGATAAAGAACCTGCAGTATCTACCCAGAGCCAGCGAGCCCAGGGAGATGCTGTTTGAGGACCGGACAAGAGCCCACGCCGACCACATCGGTCAGGGCTTCGAGAGACAAACTACTGCTGCTGTAGGTGTGCTGAAGGCTGTGCGCTGCGGAGAGGAGTGAGTACACAGTGACATCTTTTTACCTTATCACACACACATATACCTTTGCATAGAATATAACCTGACAGCTGTGTTGCCCAGGTAACTGTAAAACACCTTTGGTCTGCCACCAGACAGATAAACACAGTAGGAGGCAACACAATATAGATGGTCAGTATAAAAAACGTGACAGCCACAGGTTACAGAATACTTCTTTACAGATAGAAGGATGCTGTGGAATAACAAACTTTGGAGAACATTTGAGTCTCAGCGTGTCTTCATTGCTAAAGGCTTTCACTGTACAGCTGTGATGTGGAAGAAACACAGTTGTTGTTGCTGTTTATTTGTATTCAGATTTGAACTCAGATCAGTAAACAGGACTTTGCATATTGCCTTACAGCAGTTATGCTCCTGCCCGGATCACCAAAGACGTTGTGTGTTTCCACGCTGGAGATTTCCCAGATGTGGTCATGAGGCTGCAGCTGGACCTCCACGAACCTCCGCTGTCTCAGGTGGGTCAGATTTATTAACCGAACCTTGTACGATACAGTGGTACGAATGGATTATCTTTTTTCTGCTTATGAGATCAAAAGTAACAAACATGCTTTAAAGCTGCTCTAATCAACATTTGTATATTAACAATAAATCAAATGACTATGAGTAATGTAGAAGAGGTTCCTTGTA
Source organism: Oplegnathus fasciatus (assembly GCA_003416845.1). NCBI lineage: Eukaryota > Metazoa > Chordata > Actinopteri > Centrarchiformes > Oplegnathidae > Oplegnathus > Oplegnathus fasciatus. Next base: position 810,039 of record NTHP01000312.1, on the reverse strand, counting down.
GTGATGAATCCACAGATAATTATCACCCAACTCTGTAGTTCCCTTCAGCTCTGCTGAGCTTCATCATGTGTTTCAGCTCATTGTTTAGCAGCTGCTTTCAGTCAAACAGCTCTGATAAACCCGCTGTACGCTCCCTGCCCAGCACCAAACCAGACTAGCTGGTGAACATAGTGGAGCATTTAGCCACTAAAGAGACAGATATGTTGCTCAGGAGTTGGTGGAGACCATAGACTGTATATAAAGAAGGACAACATGACAGCTTCCCAAAAGTAAAGCCAAAACATCTCGATCGCCCCTTGGTGGCTGGCTGCGGTATAGGTTATAAACCCCGCCCCCTCCACGTTAGCAGATGGGACATGGGCCAAACTGAAAGAATTCTGTCATTTTAGGTAGTTCTTATCACGCTGGTGTGTATTCAAGTGTTCAGACTCTGGCTCCAAATGACGTCACCAACGCAAGATGGCAGCGCCCGTATTCGGGATATTTTGGCTTCATTTTTGTACAGTGGGAGGAATTGGAGACGCGTCGTCCATCTTTATATACAGTCTATGATGGAATCCAACAACAGAGCTAAGAGAGTGAATATTGTACTTTTCCAAGAGGCCAGAAACAAGTCTCCAAGTCTCCCCCCCCCCCNCCCCCCCCCAGAGCTTTTCTTTGGACCTCTAACATGCCACATTGTCTCTTGGTAATGAATTTAGAGTTGAGGAATTCCCCAGAATAATAATGTTAGCCTGTTCAATACATGATCAAAATCTGTTCTTTTCTGTCTGCCATGCAAGAATTAAAGTGTTTGCTCATTTTATTGAGGGATTACTGAATCTCATGTGTTTCTGTCACTGCCTCCACAGTGTGTTCAGTGGATCGATGACGCCAAGCTGAACCAGCTAAGGAGGGAGGGGATCCGATACGCCCGAATCCAGCTCTACCATGATGACATCTACTTCATTCCCAGAGGAGTTGTCCACCAGTTCAAAACTGTGTCGGCTGTCTGCAGTCTGGCCTGGCATATCCGACTCAAACAGTATCACCAACACGAAGAGAAGGAGGAGGAGGAAGAGGTGAAGGAGGAGGAGAAGTGCGCACAGAGAGAAGTGACACTTCATATCAAAGAAGACGAGGAAGAAGACGAGGAGGTTGAGGGCGGGAAGGAGTGTGACCCTGCTGTACAGACTGTGACGAAGCTGGAGGATGAGGAGGGTGAGGGAAGGAACGGGCCGCCCTCACAAACCCCGACACAGATTTTCAAGGAGGAAGAGCAAGAGAACAGAGCCGAGATGAAGGAGTTGTCAATGACACAGTCTCTACCTTTCGTCAAGAAGGAGAGAGATGAAGGTGTACTCACTCACACACTAATGGAGCCTAAATCTGAGGAAGAGGAGAAAGAGGATGATAAGGGAGGGGGAGATGAAGATGCAGACACATGCCGGACACCGCAGAAGGGCCACGAGGAGGGTGGAGTGGACAGTGCATCCTTAAAGTCACTACAGCAGATTAGGAAGGAGAATGATGTGGAGGAAGAGAGGCAGCAAAAGACGACTGTACCAGGTCAAGGTCTGAAAGAGAAAACTAAAGATAGTATAACGAGCACTTACAACACACCACAAATCAAAAAGGAAAAAGATAAAGGAAAAAGAGAGAAAGATGAGAAGGAGAGGGTTAAAGAGAAGGAGAAGAAGGACAAGGATAGGAGTAAAGAGAAGGAAAGGGATAAAAAGGATAGGGGGAAAGACAGAGATAGAGAGAAGGACAGGGTGAGAGAGCAGGAGAAAGTTAAGGCTGAGGGAGGAAGAGAGGGCAGTACATCGACGCAGCCGTTGCCGCAGATGAGGAAAAAAGAGGACGAGGAGCGGACAAGAGAGGGCAGTAAAGCCTCTCAAACTTCCCTGCCTGCACAGAGAGACGAGAAGTGGGCCAAGGAGTGGGACTCAAAGACACAACCCCACGTCAAGAGAGAGAAGGAGCACGATAAAGACAGGGGAGGCACACAGGGAGCGTCGCACTTACGGCCAGACAGAGAGGAGGCTCGGGACGCCTGCTCGCATAAACACAAGTCTTCACACGGGAAGAAGGAGAAAAGCGGGCACAGGGAGGGCAGCGTGGCGAGTACGCAGGGGGTGCAGGCGAAAACGGGGAGAGAAGACGGGAAGACAGGCACTCCCAAACCTGCGAACATTCAGGTAAAGAAAGACGGAAAGAAGGATAAAGACGTCAACAGTAAAGAGGAGAGGAAGAAGTCTGCCTCTGGTCCTGCGCCACCAGAACACAAACCACCACGGACGCTCATCACCTTTGACCTCTTTAAGCCGATGGAGGCTCACCAGACTCTGGCCCTTTCCTTCACAGACAGTAGGCCTAAGTCCCACCACCACAGTGACTCTCGAGGCTCCTCCTCAAAGCCTGGATCTGACAGTCGGACAGTTGTGCCCTCTAAAGGACCAAAAGTAAAGGACTCAGTGCAGGGGAAACCCACCACACCCCTACAGGACACTCGGCCACAGCAGCACTCGTTAAAACAGCCCCTTAAAACACACACACCCCAAACACAGAAAGACTTCTTAATATGAATGTCTAGATGTCTAGTCTTCATTTTTTACTGTACAACTTAAGCCGAGGCTTTGTTAAAGTATTTGAAAATGCATCCTTCCTTCAGACATCAAACTGGTCTTTCTAATTTGTAATAGATGAGCGGGTGCGTCCCATTTCTTTGCCGACACAGCCACATTACTCCAGTGATGTGGTGAAAAGAGGATGCACTCTCCAAGTATTTTATCAGTGCCTAAGAATGTAAGCTAAGTAGCTCACTTCACGTTTGTTAGCGAATGTATGTAGGCTCTATATAAAATGTTATGTGACCCATGTGTCAGTGCCTGTGCACTACTTAGCTTCGCTCTTAAAGCACCTATTTTAGGTACTGGACTAACCAATCTGAAAACAACCATCCTTACTCCCCGCTTTAGGAATTACCTACGTTCACTGTTTGGGACGTTTCGGCCAGTCACCGAGCTCCCGCTGAAATCCTCTTTGCCGTGTTGCTTTAGTCGATGGGGTTTGTTGTTTATAACACTCCAAAAACCGGAGCAAGTAGTTGTTTTCAGACTGGACGTTGTTTGACTCACACAGGGCTGTAAATGATACTGTATGTACCAAAACTGTACAGTATAGATGTTATTAGCACCAATGTGAGAAAATGTATACAGAAATTGCATATATTTTTTGTAAGACAAGTTTTATTTTCCATAGAACTTATTTATATCATTTACTGTCTGTTTTTATTTGAAACCAATGTATGTGAAAATTTTGTTGTAAATACATTTTATTTCCTAAGATAAGACTTGGTAGTGTGATTTATACTCTGATCAGAACCTCTCAATAAATGGTTCAAAAATATTGACTTAGTGTTGATGTCTCTCCTGCATTTCACATCATTATGGTTTCAATATTTGTCTTTTTAGCTACTTAAGCGGCTTGGGTCTATTAGATTGATTGCAATGAAATGTCCACTTCTCCATCACTTCAGTTCAC
>NTHP01000312.1:788575-806508 GCA_003416845.1 Oplegnathus fasciatus | reverse complement strand
CAACCTTTGGGCAGTGGTGTGTAGCCCCCAGCCAATAACAGCCCGCAGGTTGTGAGGTGTGGGACTCTATAAAAACGTAGCGACCAGTTGCCAGATCGTAAGCACGTGGGACCACTAGAAGCGCATGCGCTTTGAGCCCAGGAGGAGGGGGCAACTTTGAATGTTGTGTTTACAAACAGCAACCCACAAATCCTACTTGGTATACCTTTAATGCTCACGGTAGCATTCTGACCTTTTTCACAGCAGACATTTTGACTTGTAATAGCAGGGGAAGTAGAGGTGTTACTAATAACATTAACATTGACTCTTCTATTCAAGTGTGCCGGTAAGTCATGACAGCATGAACAATACCAGGACCCTGAAACTGATCAGCTAAAGTTCAGACATCTTTACTTTTATTATTATTTACACCTGTGCTTTTCCTACTGTGACATGTTAAAATGTCTTCTGTGAAAATGTGTCTATTTAACACTCCAACCACACCAAAGCAATACAGCTAAAACTGAGGTTAAATTAACTTATTGACAGTCACTTTGGACAAAAGTATGTGTCACATTAATGTGATGTACATGACAAAGGATGAAGTGCAGTTAAAGCTGATGGACGTTGAAACAGGAATAACAAAGTACAGCTTAAACTGATGAAAGTCGATAAAGTCTGTCAATGTTGTGATCTGGCTGCTGTTTATATGTAATGTGATTACAGGTAAAAACCATGTATAGTAAGAATTTACATTGAAACGGTGTCAGTGGCAGAGGGACATCCTGTGAGGGGTGCTGACAGGTAGCTGTAATACATCATGTGTGTATCATCACATATGGAAGCTGTGAGGTTTCTGACTGCTTAGTGATATAACAGTGATAAACAGTGATCTCACAAACAGGTATAACATGGCTCAGTGGTGCTCAGTGCATGCTAGTGCAGGCTGGATAATTTCATGTCAATACACAGCTAGTTTCAGTGTCACAGGGATCCCACGTTAGACATTATTAACTGTATTTGTGTGTACATGTGGGTGAACTGTAGACCAACATTTAGTGTAGAAACAAACTGGTTTTGGATCACAATGGCACATCTTGTGTCCCTTAATTTGGTTAGCTCCATTTCTTAAAGCCAGTCTCACCTGGCAGTTTAGGTCTAGCTTATATACACAATAAAAATCTTAATTCCTGCAGCCTAAAGACGAGCCAGAAGGCAGTAATGTGAATGCCACAACAATGTGAAGGCTGGACTTGTTCTGAAGATGCCAAACTGTGTGGAAGATCCAGTGGTATCACAGAATGACACACAAAAGGATGCACAGGTCTGACTTTTCGTTCCCAGAAACTGATTCCCAATCAGATACTAGTGCTCTTTTCAAACCCAGTAAACCACACTGTGTAGAACTCATTGGGACCTCAAATCTATGTCATTGAGTCCTCAACCTGCTGTGACTTAAATGTGACTTACAGCAGAAACAGTGAGTTTATAATGACGTTGACGAAGAAACTACTTAATGTGTCTGACTGATACCTGATCCACTTTATAAAGTCAGACCCTGATACTGATCCAGTGGATCCGATGGGTGCATCCCAAGCCAAAGATGCCTGAGTGTTTAATAGTTTTTGTCCCCAATATTACATTTCACAACCAGAGTCCTCAGGTTCAGTCCCTCCTGTAGTGGAAAACACTGTGTCCCAGCTCCACCAGCGCCCCACCCAGCAGCACCCACAGGGGGACACACACCACACTGACCCACATTTCGATGAGCCTCTCCAGGCGGGAGCACAGTGTCAGACAGAAGGCCAGCTTCAGCAGCAGGGCCGTCAGGTACCACAGCCTCCTCTTCAGGCTCTGCTCCCCGTCCCTGGGGTCAAAGTCCGGCTTGCAGCGCCCTGCCATCTTCACTATCAGCATGAGGATGAGGATGGTGTCAAAGGTCCAGACAGGGAGGAAGATGAGAAACCAGTTCCAGTGGATCTTAGAGTCCAGTTTGAGGACCAGCATGATGAGGAAGATTAGGGCAAAGATCCAAGAGAGGAGCACTCGCTGGGCCAGGGACATCTTCATCTACAGAGGACTGGCACAGAGCCAGTATCACCCACACCCAGAGAGACTGAGCCTGAGGACCAGAACCAAGGTGATCTGACAACAAACCAAAACACAGCAGGCTCATTCTCTGATGGATGTAACGACTGAAACTAAGAGTTAACACATAAAAACTCCCACCACGAGCTTTAAATCTGTCATAAATGTGTATCCAGCTGAAGAATCACTTAAGTTAGCTGTTAACTTCCACTTAGTGAAGCTACTGTGTGTTGGCTAGCTGAAGCTAACTTGTGAAACCCAAATAAAAACATTGTTCAAAGAAAGATATCTTACCGAGCTGACCGGGAGAGTCAACCTGTTAGAAAGACCAGCTCTTCAGCAACAAGACAAGTGTCGACACTTGAAAACAAACGATTTAATTTAAACAGCTGAGCGGCTCGATCACAGCGGAGTTCAGTGTAGTTAGCTTTTAGCTTTTAGCTTTTAGCTTCTACCTAGTTCAGGCTAGCGTTCCGCCAGCAAGGCTTCCGGTCAGTCTTTACAAAACAAAAGCATGTTTTTAATCAACTGATGTTTTATTTTCAGAGATAAATGCAAGGCTTCCGGTACTCCTTTTCAAAACAAAAGCATGAGTTTGATTATCTGATGTATTTTATTTTGATAGATAACTGCAGGGCTGTAGCTGCTACTGAGGGCATTGAGTTCATGCCTTCTGTAGTTTTTCTGGAAATTTGGATATTTTAACAACCCGGTGGGCATTTGACACACAAAAAAAACTTAAACAGAGGTCCATTTTCTAGATTTCTTCCCCATGACAACTGAGAAACTCCATCTGATAAAGGTCACAAGATGCAGCTGAAAGGAATCTAGTAAGTGGACCTTGAGTTAGGAATTAACTATTGGCAATGTCAAGAATTAACCTTTAATCTCAATCTGAGGGGAGTTTACAAATAAAAACGTACACATGCCGGTTATTTTTTGGTGTTTCCAGTATTTTTAGACTTTGAAATGTTTAAATGTTTTTAAAAATCCAAATTTGTATGGTGTTTTGCAGAGGTGAGGTGGGGGTGGGTGATACATTGGGTGGATTTGGACTCATGACCTCAGTATTTATAAAATCCTTGCTACGGCCCTGATTATAGGTGGCTTAATGGAGATTGACTCAGCGGTAAAACTAAATCCAGCTGCGACTGTAGACCCCCCCTCTTCTTAACAGCCCACTGCATTAGTAGTCTGTGTGGCTCTTCATACACATGGCAATATTAATCAGGGTAAATATTCTATTTATAATAAATCATTTGTTTAAAATAGAAGAAGATAACCCATGTTTTTAAATACTATTCAAATTTATTTAATTTTTACTGGGCTAGTATAACAAATTAATACAAAGTACAACTCCGTAGACATCATAGATTGTCAAAAAAAGTAAAGTACAAAACGCTTGAGGTAAAACATCATTTGAAAAAGATTCAGTTAAAAAGCCCTTATTAAAATCTCAATTCATTTAAAGGTAAAAGCTCACTTTACACTATCTAGCTTTCCTAAAAACCAACAATGCACTTTTATTTACAAGGTAGTGGTGGTGCAAAATACAGTGTGTGAGACGACATTCAGCGAAAATGTTCATGTCTTTGTCAAATGTAAACAATAAACATCGTCACATTCCTCAAACTCCTGCTGCACAGAGCTAATACAGAAAAGCGAAAGCTGTCACACTGATGTTTGCTCGAAGAAGAGAATTTTGCATTAGACCCCAACGACCGCCGCTGACAATAAAAACAATTCAACAGTCCACATTTTCAGAGGATGTCGTACAAAAGTGAGAGCAGAAGACCTCATTACTGTGTTACTGCCGAGAGGCAGACAACAAAGCGTAAACAGAAAATATAAAACTGCCGTGAGGCTCAAAATACGAATATACAAAACAAATCCATGATAAATATGTAAAGTCATTTTTCCATGTAAATGGTGGTTGTAACAGCCATCTCCTCAAGTAGAGGTTAGAAACTGATGCTGTGTGAAAACCTCATAACTCCAGTTTTGGTCATTTGTGTGATTTTGACTTCAGTTGAAGGATTACATGTTCCCCCATAGATTAAATGATAATATTGACTATATTGTACATTTGTGATATTGTCAACAAATCTGAGGAAAAGACAAAAATTGACAATGCTTTACTCCATCTCTCAATACTTTCTGACTTGCCTAAAGACATAAATCTTTAAAAATGGGTCTCAAATAATTTAAACAAGCTGAATAATTCCCCTTAAAGAGCTGGGTACTGTAGTTTTTAGCACAAGTTACTTAAACAGGAGTAAACAGTGTATTTGTTTGGGACTATTTTCACAGATGAATACACATTTGACGATATAGTGAGTATTTACAGTACCAGCAATGTGTATTTAAACTACTGCGCCCACGTTCATCCAAATGAAGAAACATGTCAGAGCAACTGTGCAGCTCACTGACATGGTTTTAGTAGTTTTTGGACAATGTGGGGTCTGTGGCAGAAGAATAAGCTGTATCAGGCTTTGGCTACAGAGGCAATACTTGTAGGATCGATTCATTGTTCATCTGTTGGTCTTTTCATGGGATTTGTTGTCAATAAGAAAAATATAGAATAAAACCTTTGAAAGCTCAGGATAAAGTCACAAGTACAGTGTCCACAAGTTGAAAACAAGGTAAAAACATTTCAGTCCTTTTAATAACGATTCCACTGCGATCTGCTTTGTATTTTGTTGTTTTTCTTACTGTAGCTCTTGAAAAGTTTGTCATTTTAGAGTTGCGAGGTTTTCACTCACCAGTGAAAGCACTTGGAATGGACTCGTCATGGAAACTCATCGTACTACAGCGAGGAAGGAAGATGGTACCCATTTAATGAAATGTAGTTGTAAGATTTCTTTAATCTTTCTCACAGATTATTACCGTACACACTGGGGAGAGGGAGGGGGGGCTTTAGGAGTGGTGGTGGTGGTGGTGGGGCTACAGCTACACAGTGCTCTGCCTGCTCTCGCGGCTGTACCCCATAGCCTCTGAGGAGTGAGGTGGGAAATCAATAAATATCCCATCTGAGTCTGAGTCGGCAGACTCTAGCACTTGTCCAATTATGGTTTCAGGGCTGGATGATTCACTGGGCGGCGTGGAGGATGCCCCCTTACTGAGATCAGTCATTGTTGTTGTGGCCTCAGTGCCGTGGAGAGCTCCTGAGGAATGAAGGGGAAGGATGGAGGGAGACGAAAGAGGCAAGCCCATGGCACTCGCTCCTGCTTGTACAATACCTGTGAATGAGAGGGCACTGGATTATTATGGATTATTACATGATGTTTCTTCATAATAACCAACATCAGACATTAATCTGTGTCATACCGTTGAACTGAGAGGCCACACACAGCCTGTTGGAGGAGGAGCCAGACAGTTCGGATCCTGAGGCCAGGTCTGCGTAGGCCAGTCCTTGTTCCTCCAGGCATGATATAATCTCACAGGCCGAGTGGCGCCGGATTCCTCCGCTGCCAACAGAGCTGGCATCTGGGTCATACTCCGCCACCGGGGTCAGCAGCAGAGGGATATTGTAGCTTTTCGATCGTACCACAGGGTTTTTAGACAGTTGATCCGCAGACTTGGGCCAGCCCCACGGTAAACACTTCTCTGAAAGACCAGAGGAAAAGACGGGAAAGTGATTTATTCATGTTCCTCGTCAGACGCATGCCATTATCACTCTGCCTTTTGGGTTTTATGCCCACAGTATCTCACCCAGAACACAGCAGTGGGCCTCAGCACCATCTCCAGAGTAAAGCCCGTGGGTGCCCAGGTAGGGCGAGACCACCTTCTGAACCAGAGACTCGAGCCTCAGGTAGTCCTCATTCACACCACGCGACTCATGGACCCCCTGAACACAGGCAGAGACAGACATCAAAGTGTGAATTTAATGCTCCAAACACTCCACTAGATTATTTTCTGTCTTTGAACTAAAGCTGTTCCTTGGTGCTCCAGAAATCAAGACCATGAGAATGATAATAAACAATAACAATAACAAAATAACAATAATAAATGACAGTTTTGACAATTAATTCACAGAATAAGTCATTTATAAAATAAAAATATCAAACATTTTCTTCTTGCAGCTTCTCAAATGTGAGAATGTGGTGCGTTTCTGTCTCATATCAGTGTAAAGTGAATAATTTTGTTATTTCTCAGACACTAAGCAATGATAAACAATAATAAGATATAATAAAACAATAATAGGAATGGGAATAAACAATAATAAAATGTCACAGTGGGCTCTGAATCACAAAAAGGAATCTGTGGAGACCATTTGTAGTAACTTGAGATGGAAACTAGACTATGCTTAATTTAATTTATTTTAATTTCATTATTCATTTCATTATTATCATTATGAACATCTTTGACACTACATGCAACGAATAAATATTCTTGATTAGAATTTTTATCTTAGCTTTTTCAGTGTTGTTTTTATGCCATTCAGTCTAATGTGTGTATGTTCATGTCGAGATACAAGACACTAGACTGGAGCTGGACCGAAGATGCAAAACTGCAGGTGTTAATCATCTGTGATGGTAGTTTTTACCCTTCTGTGTTTGGAAGCAGTCACAAACTACCAGGTGCAAAGCTTTTGCCTTGTTAACCAAACAGTGAGTGAGGACACAAGCTATTAAGTTTGCGCTGGTGCCTGCAGGCCTACCTGTAGAATAAGCAGCATCTGTGTAACAGAGGGGGGCACACGGGCCCGAGGTCGAGACAGGGCGTCCTCTAACTTCACACTCAGGACTATGGTGTTCCTGAAGTGCAGCAGAGCTAGCTGTCGGACAGAGGGCTCCTTACCCTGCACACATCAAGGGCACAGAAAACAGCAGAACTGAGCGACAATCACCATCCTGTCATCATCATCCTGTGAAGGTCGGATAGTTTGTGGATCCTTTGGGCAGCAAAGACAAAAACCAGCTGACTCTGAAGATGGTTGCGTACCTGAACCGGATGGAAGATGGCCTGCAGCATCGAGAGAACATCACAGAAGAAGAAGTCCCAGGTCTCTGCCAGAGAGTCGAGTAACTTCTGACCTGCATCAATCACACAGGAACAAGCCAAAAAAGACAGTTGATTAAACTTAATTCACCAGCACAGATCATACAAAATGTATTCAGACCAATCAGTCGTACCTTCGTAGAACCTGATCTTGTCCCGGAGGATGACCATGCCTTTTGTCAGCAGCTGGTTCTGTGAAACACATTTAAAAGATGCCATTAAATATAAACATCTGAGACACCACCACTCCACAGCTGACTACTGTAAGAAGTCTTCAGCTGCAATATGTAAGAATAAGTCTCATCTGAATGATGTTTTGCAGCCATACACTAATCCCAGTCTTATTTCATTCAATATTAAAATTATTATTACCTGAAGGTATTCTGTGAAGAAGGACCCCAGCTCAGTCTTCAACAGATGCCTGAAGAAACAAATGAGATGGACAGTATTCATTATTAGCTGTTTTCTCATTTATGTGTGAATAAGGTCTTTAAGTACAATTATTTAACTGTATTTAATTACATGTGACTGTGCAATTACATGACATAGAACCCCAGGATGTAAATTAATCTACTCCCGCATTATAATCGAGAGTTTCCTGTACAGTTGGGGAAATGTGTGTCGGCCTCCTTGTGGCTTCTCTGTGCATGGACACATGTTTACTGGGCTGTAATGGAGGCTGTGATGTGATACAAGTGATGGGTCTGGTTTAGAAAGATAATGAGATATCTGGCACGATCACATGACTCCCCAGGCCCACATACAGTACAGTACAGTACACAACACGCACAAACAAGCTCATTCACAAGAAATTGTCCAGTCAGCAAACGTAGGACAGACAGTAATTATACTAATTATAGCACAAAATGACATCAACAGTCTAAAGTTTTCTCTATCCTGCGTGAGTGTCTGTTTCTGTGGATGTCGAAACTTACCGGACGCCTTCATTGAGGACGTAGAGTTCGTTATCTGCCAAACCTTTCTTCTGGAAGACGGCTATGACTGCGTTGTGGATGCTGCAACATAACACACACACACACACACACACACACACACAAACTGGTCCACATTATTGCTCAAACACTACATTTTTTGCACCTGGATTGTGTTTGGCGTACCTGTTCCAGGTGGCGTTGGCTCCCGCCCTCTTCTGCTTCTCCCCTCTGTCCTCTGGTGAACTTTTCTCGCTCTTCCCCAGCTCGCTCAAGCTGGGGGAGCTCATCAACTTCAGCCGGTGCAGAGTCCTCATGAGGGAGATATAAGAGGAAGCAGAGAGAAACAGAGTATGCACTAAGTACTGGACAGGAGAGAAAGAAGGTCAGGCTACGAGCTGACACACAGGAGGAGAAATGTGAGGAGGTAGCTGGAGGGGAGAGAAGATCATAAGCAGCGCGAGTCTAAGAGAGAGATAGAGTACGCAGAGGGGAAAGAAAGCACAATGACAATACAAAGAGCTGCCGGTGACGGAGGAGGAGAGAAGTAGGACAGAATGATGCATGGTGAGAGAGGGGCAGCACGTTAAGAGCAGGATGGGTGGAGCCAAGAGGAGAGGTGGGCCACCGCACTGCCCGAGGTCTCAGAAGAGGACAAAACAATAGCACATGCCCTGATGGGGGCATGTTCTTCCTCCCTCTCTGCCTCTCTTCCAGTACAATAAAACCATTGATGCAAACAAATATTTATGCAGAGCACAGATGCCAGAGGAACTGCAGGGTAAGCGGACTGAAGCAGCCAGGACTTTGTTGTGCCTGTCACTGTACGGCGAGGAGGTGGAGGAGGAAGTCGCCTGGCTTATTAACAACAACAGCAACAGGGATAGGAAGCAGTGACACAATACGGGACAATAAAGAAGGTTTTCCTGCTCTCCCGTTTTTCAGCACAGCTGGTGCAGGACAGCAGAAGTAAAAAGTAGTGCAATGTGTGAGACCAGAGCCTGATACTGGATCTTTGAAGCCAATAATGATACTTGAGAGTTTAAACATCCAGTTTCTCCTCTTTTATACCCCCTTAAATATCTTTATGATTGGAAAAATCATCTTTTTCTACTCTGTCTGGCAGTATCACATATATATTGTGGAAAAGCTTGTTTGAACTATTCATAAAAGCTATGATGTTCACACTGAATGAAATATTCAAAGCCAGGACTGGATGTCTTGTGCATCTTTTTGGACACATTTCCCCAAATTCAGCCTGACATGTTTGGTATCTTTGGAAATCTTTCCATTAGAATAATAATTTTAAAAAGTTACGTGACTTTTAACAATGTTTGGCTGCTCAGCATGAGTGACCGACCCAACTCTGACAGGGCACTGGTTGTTATGGGGTTAAAGGAATAGTTTGACATTTTGGGAAATACTCTTATTCACTTTCTTTGCTGAGAGTTAGATGAGAAGATAGATACCACTTGTATATATACCACTCTCTGTATGCTAATTATGAAGCTAGAACCAGCAGTTGATTAGCTTAGCTTAGCATAAAAACAGTGGACTACAGCTCGCCTGGCTCTGCCCAAAGGTTAAAAAAGGGGGTTATGTGCTGGACTAAACCCCCAGACAACCAGTGGAGACTCCAGGGAGTCACTGCACCCGGCAAAGAAATAGTCCAGCACGTAAACCCCTGTAAAACCACAACATGTGGCTTTTACTTTAAAAAAACCCTGTAAATATAATAACGTGTTAATTAGTGAGCTTTAAAGGTGCTGGAAGGCAGATTTTGTTACCTTTGGACAGAGCCAGGCTAGCTGATTCCCCCTTTTTCCAGTCTTTATGCTAAGCTAAGCTAACTGGCTTTAGCTTCATAGTTAACGTACAGACATGAGAGTGGTATCATTCTGCTCGTCTAAGTCTTGGCAAAAAAGTGAATAAAAGTATTTCAAAAAATGTTAAACTATTACTTTAAAACAATCTGATGACAATATGTCAGTAATTTACAGATAACATGAAGAAAAATAAACTCTTCAGTGCTCTCTGGTGGACAAACTAGGTAATGGAGACAGTTTCTAAACTGCCTCAAACATTTCTGTACAGACATTTCTCATTACTTATCGGCCGACATATATACACTGATACGATATATCTGTAATAAGCTAATATCGTCGACATATTGGCCCGTCAATGTGTCAGTCGAGCTCTACATGAGGCGACCTCCCCTCCTAACTCACTTCAGGACCACAGGTGTGATCGCAATTTTAAATGAATAGGCTACTTGCTTTCATAAAAAATTAAAATGTCCCTAATTGAAAGACTGTTTGCATATTTTCAGGAGGGACTGGTGAAAACTAGCACTCTGAAGAAAAAGAAGAAGAAAAAGAAGAAATGATGAGTTCAAACCCACGCAGTCCAGAAACTCTCTGCTGACAGCGCGGCAGTAAACAACAGACCCCCTTCCACGCCCACGTACACACAGACGCAGAAAACATGGAGAGCAAGTGTACAAACTGATGAGATGTACACACATAAGGAAATGAGTCAATTAAACATCCCACCAGGAGATCATTATCATTAGGTCAACATGTGTTGCGAGCAAAGCTCAGCCGCTTGATGAAATCTTCTGGGAGGAGAGGTGGTCCTGATTTTTATGAATGCTAATTAATATTTCATGCATTTATTTTTTCCAGGATGCTATGCGTTGTGAAATTTTAATCCCAGGAACTGAGCCTCACCTCCTGATTGGATGCTCGCTGCTGCTGTCCATGTCTGGGCTCGGGGGAGGGGCTGAGAAGGTGCTGAAGTTGAGTGACAGGGGTCGGGTGGAGGGCCGGGAGGAGGGCCGGGAGGCGTGCCTCCGCCGGAGTCCATCAAGCATCTGAACACAAGAGGTGTGGTGGTGGTGGAGTGGGGGTTGATGGAGAAATGGTTATTGAGGTTTGAGTGAAGGTAAACACATCATCAAAGGCACATACAGGAGTGATCGCAGGCAGCTGTGTGAGGCCCTGACACAGCCATGACACTACCACTGACTTTAAGATGATGAATGAATTCAATTAAATGAAATTAAAGTCAAACTTACACTCACAAGGGCACGGGAGAAAATCAAGCCACACATTCATGACCTCCTTTAATCAGCTTTCTATTTCCTTATTCTGCCGTTGACTGTTATTTCAACACCTTGGAGGAGTGTTTTGCAATCAGAGCTCAACCTACGCCCCAACCTTACCACAATCACACACATGACATCAGAGGGAGGAAAAAAAAAGGGGGAAGTGCATGTGTATGCATGTACAGTATGACTGTGTGAGAATGATTCCTGTAAAGCCCTCTCTCTCTCTCTCTCTCTCTCTTTCTTTCTCTTTCTCTCTCTGTCTCTCTCTTGGAGGGAGACATTACAGTGTTATAGTCTTGTTTGGGTGTCTCCCCCATAGAAACACGCTGTACACAGTGAAGCACCATCCCCTGGTCAGAGGGGAGAACAACAGTCTGGGCTGTCACTCTTCAGACAAAGACACAACACGAGCCTCCTTCACTGCCACCCTGCATGCTAGTGATAAAATGGGTGACTGGTGTGTTTTCAGAGGGGCTGGCCTGCAGTTTCATTAGATCACATCTCAGTCAGACGCACAGACTCAGACTCAGTCTACCCGACATGCCATGCCACGCCAGTCTGGGCAGTTCTGCTTTTGTTCACCCCTCCTCCTTGTCTTTCAGGGGCGACTACAGTCAGATCGATGCCCACTTTTAATTTCTATTAGTCTCTATTGCTTTTCTGGCCTACTCATATCCCGCTGTGTGTCCATTCGACATAAGATAGGGAATCAATTGGCCAGACGCGCAATCAACAGTCCACGTTTGTCCTACAGGGAATGTACAGCCAATCGTGCGTACGTGGAGGGTTTTCTATTTTTTCTACCTGTGTGGACGGGAGAATGAGGCAAAGTGCCACTGTAAACAACCTGGCTGTCTCATGAAAAACACAGACCGACACGGATGCGTCTTAAAGTCCACCTATGGATAAAAAAACTGTATCATAATGGCCACAAAGTTGCCGTATGTCATGCGCCTCTGCCCGCCCACTGTAGCCTGCACTCACCGTTCCTGATCCTGTCGTGTTGTTCCTGGTGGGATGAAACGGTCATGTAGAGCTGATGGGAAGTGTTCACCGTCCGGGCTCATCAGCGGCGGGCTCCTCTACTGTTCCCCGCCGGTCTGCGCACCCACACGGGCATCAGGGTGCAGGCGGATGAAGGGTCCGACCTGCGGTGCGGTGGAGGGGGACTCATTCATGAAGCATGCACCGCTCTCTCTCTCTCTCCCTCGCTCGCTCCCTCGCTCTCCGGCTCGCCCCCGCTTTGTTTTGACGAGATGCAAAGCGAACCTGGACGCGGCCGCGAGCGCCACGTGCACGCGCGTTTGTGGTTATAGCTGTATGCAAAAGAGGGGGAATCACTGCAGATCAGGAGAAGCACAAGAAAGAGTTGTCACGGCCTGGACATGCCCGGAGAATCTTTCACTTTATCCATCATGTATTAAAAGGTAGATTATAAAAGACAGATTAACTGGCACATATAGACCCTGAACCCCCCACTCAGTCCTCCACGAACCAAAAGCTATATATCTGCACACAACAGTACACGTTGCTTTGGCCTCCTGTGTGCATATTTCTAAATAAACAGAGTGGGAGGTAGTAAACACATAGTATCCGGCGCTGACCCCAATCTATGCCGTTTAACACAGTGGGTGTCTTGCCATCTGTCAAAGCAGGCGCGGGCATTTTGCAGATAATCCCCCTATTTCCACGGGTCGTGATGTAAAATAACTGGTATAAAAATCACGCGAGAGGAACTGAGGCACGTTACAGTGGAAACAGATGAGGATTACACTACAGCAGTGCCAAATCATGACATTCATTATGCACGTAGTGAAAGTGAATCTGTTGAAAAGACACACCCAGATAGGCAATAAAAGGAAGTTAGGTTAGATTAAGTCACTGATCATTTTCATTCAAAGACAAAGGAGGCCTGAGAATGGAAGTCAACTATTCAGATGAAGAATGGAAAAGGTGAAGAAACATTAACTCTCTGTCATCTTCCCAAAAAATTAAAATAACAACACAGTTTGTCTGATAATTGTGTTGTTATTATTTTATCACGCATTCACCGCCAGGAGAGTCCATAAATGTGATGTTCACTTCAAGGCCGCCGCGTAAATTCCTGTTTCTAGACCGTTGAGACTGTTGCGCATCAATCACTACACTGGACACAGCTGCGGCCTGTGTATCAATAATGTTTGGTTTCGATTTGAAGTCACTGGGTCACATTACACGGAAGCTATTGAAAAAACTGTCATTGTTTTCTAGTTCAACATTTAGGCTATGTAAATTAAATTAATGACACATTAGTAATCAAAATAAGTGCGCCACATGAGACCAATTTATTATATAAAAAATAAAAATACCTAACAGATGTTGACCTTTATCGTCTTTATCTTTATTTTCTAATATTTTTTTGATATTCTATTGTCTTCTTTATATTTAATTTATGCTTCTGACTTGCAGTACTTGCTTTCACCTTTTCTTATATTTTTCTACTTACTTAGTTTACTGTTATGCACCAACATAAGACAAATTCCTTGTATGTGAAAACCTACTCGGCAATAAACCTGATTCTAATTCTTAATCTCAATTAAAAGCAATATATGCAGCATATATGGTTAATATTTGCCATTTATCACTGCTAGATCAGATTTATCAATGAAGATGGTATTGTTTTTGTGATAAAATGTATTTTTTAGAAAAAGAAAGAAAAAAAGAGAATAGGTCAGAATAAATCAGGTTTGCCTTGAAGAAACAAATGACAGCCCCCATTCTTCAGTCCTCTCTGTATAAACCTCCATGCATATGATGAAGCAGCCTCACAGGCACCCCAGACCTTGATTTCATATTTTGCAGGTGGTGATGTCTCGGTTATCAAATCCTGAGAATGATGTGAAAGTTTTCCAGAGACATTATTGCCCAGAAAAGTTCCCTTCCAGTTTCTGTCGATTCACCATTTTTGATCTAAAATCATCCCTTCATGGTAAGAACCCCTCACATCTTTATTTTCCGACAGCACGTGAAGGCAGCATAAACCCCTCCTCCGGTTGTCCGAGCGGGAAGTTCAGATGTTCGTGTTAAAATGTAGCAAACATCTGTGTGCTCCGGTAATTCAACACAAACATCTGCTCAGAGGACTTTTAACCGGTGAGTTTGTATTTATATGACCGAGCTAACTAACGTACACCGGCCGTGGCTAATGTTAGCAGGCTAACTGAAGCTAGCTGCGGGTTTGACCTGCTGATGCACAAACCTTTAACATTAGCTTCGCTTTGAGTCAACTCTGGGCTCATTTGAGCTTTAATGAGGAAGTTTATAGACATTAAAGCGCGTTTTGAGGTTAGAGCAGCTCCAGCTACATTAACTGTTGTCTGTTTACTTCAGTGTCCGTAGCAGAGCTCTGCAGTCATGTCCAGTAACTCAGAGGAGAGCAGCAGCTCTGCAGCCAAGTGCTTCGGACAGGTGAGTCACACACCTGTACCTTTAACTGAGAGCTCCCGTCACAGACCCGTTCATTTAACTGAGGCTCAGGTGTGCAGAATTAATTAACTCGCAGGTAGAAAAAAAAAAGTATACTGAAGTACGCTTAATTTAAGTATACTTAGTATATTTCCATGAGCACATTAAAGTACTAAAAGTGTGCTATTTCTGATGTACTAACCATGTACTTAGTATGCAAATGATATATCATTAGTGCTACTAAAGATATACTAAAATACAAGTAAGTGTACTTGACTGTAGTATTTTCTGGGATGCACTTAAATATACTTCAGTACATATTTTTTTTTACTAATACTGTGTACTTTTTTTCTACTTGAAGCGTATTTTAACCCACTTTTGAGATAACTATTAATACACTTATAATATATACAAGAAGTGCATTTATATTTTCATCAAACTGTGTGGATAATACAGTTCAAATATTATTTTCTGAATTTGGAATGACTTTAAGTGCACTTACAATATAATTAAAATATACTTCAAATTGAAACAAAGTTTGAATAAAGTGTATTTTTTTAAAAGTACAGCATTGGTAAAGTACACTTAATTGCATTTTAGTGTTTCTTTAGTAGCACTAATGATATATCATTAGCATACTAAGTTTTTTTTACCTGGGAAAGCACAGCTGCACCAGTCTCACCAGGTGTTACAGACGTGGAAGTTATGAGGGGAAATCCTGGGTTTTCTCAGTCAGGGAACTATGGTAGTCTCTGTCACTGTGTGTGTGTGTGTGTGTGTGTGTGTGTGTGTGTGTGTGTGTGTGTGTGTGGTAATGCAACCTGTCCAGGATCGATGTTTCACCCGGTGCATGCTAGGATAGGCTTCTGCCACCCACAGTCCAAAAATGACGAGTGAAAAGAGACAAGAAATGAAGGAATTTATGGATTGCATAAACAAGAGTTTGAAGTTTGAACTCCTTTCATCCACTTTCCTTTAATTTCCCCTTTAATTAGCTTTAATGTTGGAAAAAAAACACCTGATTCCACTTCGTCTGACAGTGTCTGTTCCTTATAATCTTGTTCCAACTCTTCACTGAAGCTATGTAACATTTACAGCGAGGGAAATATTCAAACCCAGGACTCCATGTTTTTATGGCTGCACCGTTCCAACAATGTCTCGTCCATCGTTTCACCCTGACATATTTGGTATCCTTGGAAACTTTGGGATCTCCACTAGAAGTTCTGTGCATTTGAACAAAAAAAGCTTGTACTTATACAACAATATTTTTGTAACTCATTGCTCCAACCTGTTCTAACAATATGTAACTGTATTGCATCCGCTGTATAGATGAGCTTTAAACCCTTATGGCTTGTGACAGCAGCAGGCAGTGCAGCAGCATTGGGTTACTCAATCAGACATCAATGAGGGCTGACCAAAAAAAAAACCCCATCCATCTATTTATTATGTCATGGTCTATATGTCTATGTTTGGTTTGTTTTTGCCCTCCTAACTGGACTGTGTTGTCAGTGCACCTACACAGCTGACGAGTACCAGGCGGTGCAAAACGCTCTGCGGCAGAAGCTGGGACCCGAGTACATCAGTACCAGAGTGGCTGGAGGAGGACAGAGGGCAAGTCTGCCTTTGTTTTCTGTGAACCGTAGAAATGTTGAAAACAAACAATGTTAGACGTGTGTCTGCCTGCTAAAGTGAACATATAATATATATATATATATATATATATATATTTATATTTTCTTAACAGGGTAAGTTTTCTGCAAATTGAAAGATTTTGTTGCAATACGGAGGAAATTTCACCCAAATTTGCCCACTGACAAATCAGTTTGCAACCTCTCTTCCTTGCTCTCTCTCTCATATCTACACTTGCATGGACTCTTCAGGTGTGTTACATCGAAGGGCATCGTGTGATCAGCTTGGCTAATGAGATGTTTGGATACAACGGGTGGTCTCACTCCATCTCTCAGCAGAACGTCGGTACGGCTCCGAGAGCTTCTTGTCTCCAGAGGGTCCACGGCCTCACAGTCAGACTAACAAAACTCTTCTATCTTGCAGACTTTGTTGACCTCATCAACGGGAAGTTTTATGTCGGAGTCAGCGCGTTTGTCAAAGTGCAGCTGAAGGTTCGATTTATTTGATCAATTCAGCAATATTTTCACATGATGGATCATCTGATCAAGATGGAATCCACTTGAAATGTTGTATTATGTGTTCTCTCCTGCTGTGCTCATCATCACCCTCTGTTGCTCGTGCTGTCCTCATGAATTTGTGTGTAACTTTTCCTCCAGGACGGGTCGTTTCATGAGGATGTAGGTTACGGAGTCAGTGAAGGACTGAAGTCTAAAGCTCTGTCGCTGGAAAAGGCGAGAAAGGAAGCTGTCACTGATGGCATGAAGAGAGCGCTGAAGTACTGGAATTTGCATTTTTTTGTTCTAAGAAGATTGATCAAAGACTTTTGCTGATTGTTTTTTTTTTCTTGTCTTGTTGAGATGCTTCGGTAATGCCCTTGGAAACTGCATCCTGAATAAAGAATACCTCCTAGCCATTAACAAGATCCCCAAACAGGTCAGATAATGTGTTTAAACTTTTAGCATTTTTTATTTCATTCCTCGATGCTGAATCTTGTCCCTTCTCCTCCACACAAAGCCTCCTCCTCCTCTAGACCCGGCCCAGACTAAGCGCTCTGAGGGTGAGCCCGCAGTGGAGAACGCCCGGGTCTCCAGTCTGGTCCGGGAGGAAAAGCTTGTATCTGCGGTGGACGCCCCTGGCAGGATGCCGCTGGAGCCCAGAGTCCTCAACCAGAACCAGAATTTTTCAGAAGTTCATACTCCTAACGCTGCTGGTCCTGCTCCCGACAGGTAAACAGCAGTCAGGGTCTAGTTTCTGCTTTTAATGGAACAGACTCTTCTTCATCTCTTGTGCATCACCTCCGTTTCCTCTCCTAAGACCCGTCATGGACTCAGCGGACGCCATCGGGTCTGAAGCGCACACAGACCCCAAACAGCTGAGAAAACTCAGGCAACAGCAGCTTCAACAGAAGTTCAGGAGAGAGATGGAGGCCAAGAGGCTGCAGCAGAAACCGGATCAGACCAAGTCTGAGGACACAGAGGTCGCAATCGGACGAGGATCCAGTGGAGGTAAAAGGCTCAAATGACTTTCCACTGCACAGGTTTTTCTTTACAAGGGGGGGCAGCTTGAATACTGAATAAAAACAACCCTCTAGTGTTTTTTTTTCCAGTGATAAATCTCTCCCTCGTGCCTGCAGTGACACCGTCATCAAGCCATCATATATAATGCCACAAAAATAATTATAAGTCCAATAAATGTCTTGAAACTACTAAACTGTTGGTGTTGAAAAGTTGTGCAATCAGTCACAGCTTGCT
>NTHP01000312.1:745114-788522 GCA_003416845.1 Oplegnathus fasciatus | reverse complement strand
TAAATTGTTACTCTAAAATAAAAGACTGACAAATAAAAATAGGACAAAAGTAACTTGCAGGCTGAATTTGAAGCATGTGGAGGCCTCATGACACCAGGTTTAACTGCTGGTTTAAAGTGTCTGTTGTTAACCTTTAGGAGTATAAATGTGTTTTTTCTGGTGTTTTCATGACTAAGTTTTCATTCCTCCAGGTCATGAAGGGGTACCTGCGTGCAGTGACAGCACCTCCGCTGGACACAGGAAGCCCAGCAGGGACGAGCATTTAGCAGGTGCTGTAAACCACCACCAGAGGGCTCAATATATTTAATCAGTGTGGTGAGGAAACCTGCCTCTCCTCACTCAGTAAACCGGTTTGTCTCTGCAGATGATCCTGAGCTCTGGGATTTCACTCTGGATGGGATTGAGGAGCTGGAGGTCCCAGCCGGTGGCCCGCCCTCCAGAGGGCTCCAGCCCAGCACACCCGGGAATCACCAGATGCAGACGCGCAGTAAGACCCCTCAGAGGGCCCCGGGCAGACCTTTGGACAAGGCCCCGTCGTATAGCGGAGGACAGAACCGGGCTCAGTCCGTACCTCAACATCAGCACCAGTATCAGGTGACACCAGGTGAGGTTTCATGATCCGTTAGTGAGCTGGTGGCTGAATTCTGTGGTCTTCAATCTACTTTTTCAACCCAACAGGTGAAGCCTTCAGTCCCTACAGACAAGGACAGTACATGAAGAAACGCAGACTGGACACTTGAGACTTCCTGTTCTGCAGATTCCTCTTTATAGAATGCAGCCAAATTAATTTACTTTTTTATATTTATTTCAGTGAATACATTCGTTAAGTTCATTTTGCAATCAATTGCTGCTACTGTATGTGATATTTGGAGAAATGTTACCTGTTTTTTTTTTGTAAAAAATAAAAACATAACCACAGAAATCAGTCGGCTGACTTTTATTTATATAGTTTTTTTACAGACTATATACTTATGTATTGTGTATCTGTATAGATAGTCTTTATAAACAAACTAATACCAATGTTTTTTCTGAACTTTATCTTTGATTGTATCAGAAATATTTAATGTACAATAGTATTTATGATCTGAAACCAAGTTTTTAGGGAAAATAAAAATCGATGAAAAATCTTAATCATTTACATAAAAGAATGAAGTTCATCCCAGAGGAGTGTTCAATTAGTAACAAATTAGTAAATTACAATAGTACAGACTGATCATACCAATTAAAAACAAAACAGGTAAGCATGACAAGTGCTTTAATTGATATTATTTTTATTTGTTTTTACATTTTGTACAATGTGAAAAACATACACAAAACAGACACTGAATCACAGGAAGTCAGTAAGGAGGGATCTGAAATAAGAGCTCAACAGATATAACTGCGTGTCAGTAGCAGTACTGTGTAGAGAGGCCTGTGATAATTACTGATAAGAGCATAGTAGCACATGGACCTTAAGCTTTGTTGTGAGCTTGTGCCGTACAGCGGCCAGTTGTGAGTCGGTTGTCATTTGTAAGATTAAACATCAGTGAAGCCGGCATGCAGAAATCATACGCTGATAGTCTGATATTGAAGTGGTGTCTGTGATACTGATGAATGACAACAGATCAACACTTTGTGATGACTTAAGAAGGCAAAGAATTAAAAGAAACAAAGATCTCTAATATTCCAATATCAAAAACATTGAAGTCAGTAACAACCCTCATCAGCATGCAAATGTTTCCATTCCCCCTCAGTCCCTTTAAAACTTCAAACATTGCATATTCTGCATTGCAGTAACTTATTTTTTCTCTAGAGAAGTTTAACTATTCATCCAATCTACAAGCAGGCGAAAGAGTCACAATGACAGCGTGGCACTCGTGAGAGGTGGTGAGAAAAAGTCGAGCCAGCGTGAGAAGCGTGATGATTTTTTTTAAACCTTAATACAGCTCACCCGCTGCCTGAACAAGTGCTTCTATGAAAAGGTTTAATGAGAAATCCACAAAAACAAATGTCAGCCAAACCCATGAACACATGAGCCAAATATAAGTACACAGCTGATTACACAACCAACACAAATGTAACTGTAGAGAGAAAAGAAGCGGGTTCCACATTACTCAGTGTGCTCTTTGTTCTGCAGTCCTGTGTGTGTGTGTGTGTGTGTGTGGCGTCTAATGTGATGGTTACAGAGCCACCTGTTGTGTTGACGTGGTGTGCAGGTTTAGCTAACTGGTCTTCTGCGGTACAGTCACAGCTACAGGACTAGATGAATCTGGAACTTGTCATTAGTGAGGATGCAAGGCACTAAAGTGTTCCTCATGTTTACAGGTTAGAGTGCATGTGCATGTAGAGTGGGTCACCACAAGCATACTCTAGTGACTGAGCATCACGTGAAAGCATTTAGCTCACATTAACATATATACAATAAAATAGAAAAAGGGGGGGCAGGGCAGTCATAGACAGAAGAGCTTAATAAACCACAGGATTGCTCCTGCGTGGTGAGTAGGATACCAATAACAACAACCCTGCAATTGCACTTTTTATATTCCTTTAACTACATGTTGTTTAACAACCTTTAATAATAATTACAGTGAAACAACATCAAAATCTGATGGCTGAATACAGGTCCATAAAGAACATTTGTTTTATTAAATATACGCATACAAAAACAGACCACAGAAAGAGAGAACCCCAGACACTTGTGATTGGAGAGGTGGCGGCTAAATGTTATGAGCGGGGATATTTAACGTGACTTCACTAACAACCTGTTCATCTGTGTGTTGTGCACCTTCCGTGTAAACAACTGGGAGAAGTGGGGAGGCTACGTCCCCTCACAGCCTGAAACCTTCCACAAATAATATCGCAATAAACCAAAACTATTTCATTTTGTATGTGATATGATACGCAGGAGTTTGAGTTGCCCGTATCTCATTGCTCAGCACTAAGTGAAGTGGTTTCATGTGTCAACTTGGGATTCTTAACAAGATTTCAGTCTTGGGTAAAAAAAACAAACAAACAAAAAAACACCCTGCAAACACCCTCTACCCAGGTCTTGATTTACAGCAGCATCAAGTTTCAAACTCCGAATGGTGGTCAACACCAGGACAATGTTGTTTTTTTTTACTGGCTTACATATCAGGTGTGAAGAGTAAATCAGTATGATAATAAATCTGTATGGACAGACAACTCAAATCACAATGACACCAGACTCTCACAGGGACATAAATATGCTAAACATGGAATCATAACCCAGTGAAGAAATATCTATGTACAAAGTCAATGTTTAAATGTGTTTGGGGATTAAGGCCACAGTTACAAGGGACAGTTTATCTACTCTTTGCCATTATTGCATCTTACTTAATAGGTAGCCACTGGGATGTATCCATACTGCAACCCTCTCCATTACACTCCTGCCTAACTTACTATGTCTTTCTTCTCCTAACTCCACCAGCCACACTTCACTATTCCATCTAGGACGAACTAACTGTCCCACTCTTATCTCCCACTTTCTGTACACTCCCTCCCCCCTTCGCTCACTGAGACAACTTAATCTGCCATCCCAAGTCACTCAACCAGGTTAATTTTTAGTCAGGCGTGTGTGTGTGTGTGTGTGTGCGCGCACGTGTGTCTGTTGTGGTGTTTTAGTTCAACTGTCTTCAGTCCCGGCTCGGCTTAAAGTCGGGACCAGTAAGGATGTGAACCAGGATCCCTCCTACCTTCTCCTCTTCAAAAGGAATGACGACATTTCAACGTCTGCTCTCAAAAGACATCTTTGGCTGCTCTTGGTTATGCCTTTGGATCATTACGTCACCAGACACGACCGAGCGACTCGTCACAGCTCGATTCCACAGCTAATAGCAGGCTAAGTGTGAGACTGTTGTGCTGTGGATGTGTATTGCACTCTCCCTCTAATTGCCAGACAGATTTCGTTCTGCCTGAGAGGACTTGAACCGCACAGGTCAACTCTATTGCAGAAAAAAACCCCACATAATAATAAAAGTTGAAATAAAAATAAAAAAGCACAGTATCCAGCCAGCTAACCAGCAAACTGCAACGAGAGCTGGTGGTTCTCGTTCGACAACTGTCTGCCCTTTCTGCCCCGAGTGGTCCTCTGTCTCATCCCGGACCAGGGCTCCAACTGGGCTACGTGGGCCTCAGGTTGGACCCTCCGGGGCTGACTGATTTCTGGGGAGCTGGCGTGGTTCCCATGTGGTAGCCTTGGTGCAGGGACACTGAGGCTGTCGTGGGTGGCTGGTACTGCGTTAGTGGCTGTGCGGGGTTAAGCATGCTGACCTGGCATGTGCCTGTGGGTCCTGCCCACTGAGGAGCGCTGTACGGGGCCGAGGCATATCCAAACCCCTGGGCAACTGGGCCCAGAGAGCCTTTACGAGGCCCCAAAGAGACAGAGGGATTGGCTGGGTTGGGGAGGTGAGTGTTGGTGGTGGTCGTGGTGTTGGAAGGCGTGGGAAGCGTCGGGCAAAGGTAGCCTGGAGCAGAGAATTTACGGCCCATGTTGGCTGGAGGGATAATCTGTAACAGAGAAAAAAGTAAGAGCATGCAGGATTACTACATCGACTGCAAGGGGTTAACAAAAATTTAAGCATTATATTAATGCCATCCAGTCATAAAATGCTTCAATGACAAGACAGTTTTTACATTCAAAGAAAGTACTGAATGCCTACATCATGTCCCAGTGCGGCCTGTGCTCCAGTTTTGGGACCTCTCTTGCACTGGGAGAGGCTGATGGCGTCTCTGGCCCAGTTATCCACCAGTTTGTGCAGGTCGTCAGTGAAGGTGCCTTTGCCCTTCTGGGTGTGAGAGGCAGAAGGAGTGGGTCCAGTCGGCTGGGTCTGGCAGTGGCCTGAACCATTGGTGGAGCTGGTCCCGCTTGATACTGGGAAACAAGAGGAAAGAGGTGAGATGTGAACTAGAAAATAAATTGAGGGAATCGATTCAAGTAGCTCACTGTGACCAGATGAAGTGCTTGCACTAACCTGTGGAGCAGCTGCTGAGGCTGGGCATGGATGGAGAGGATCTGAGCGGCTGTATGGACGACCTGCTCACTGCTTTTGAAGCCTCTGCTGCTGTTTCTGTTGCTGAGGGTGAACTTTGCTTTGGATTGGACTCTGGACCATTCTGACCACTCTGAGCTGAGGCTGGGGATCCTGAACATACAAGCGCAATACACAATGGCGTGTAAACATTTACCCAGGAACATTTCAACAGCTGCAGTAACAATGTGGTAAAGCATGTACATAAAACACAAATTGTAGTATTGAGATTAAGGTGAGTTTTAAATTTGTCTTGAGGGGCCAGTTCACTGTGCTTACCCGAGTGTATGGGGCTCGGCTGTCCACTACTGCGAGCAGATTTGTGGCTTTTGCGCCTACGTCGACCTCCAGCCATCGCCACAGCAGGGGAGAAGACAGAAGGAGGAGGATGTTTTCCCATCTGCATGAACAGGGCCTCTATCTCCTCTTTCTGGCGAGTCTGCAAGGCCTGGATCTCCATCATGTGTCTGTGAGCGGGAGACGAAAAGCAGAAACACATACAGTCATGTTAAAATATTTCTATTGAATTGATTTGTAGCATTCATACGAGGAAATGAAGGTAGTATGAAGTGGGATTGTGAACACGTGACTTACTTTTCTCTGAGGCGGCTAATTTCTTTCTGCAGAGCTTCGTCCTCTGTCTCCGAGTCATCGTCATTGTCACTGCTGTAATGGGTATGTGTGTTATGAGGATCAGAGGTTGAGGACGAGGGCCCGTTCTGCACACCGGAGCCATGTGATGGACTGGAGCCTGCTGCTGGAGCTGGGGTCACTGAGGGAAATTAAACACATAAGGCCATTACTGCAGCAGAGTAGGTTTATCTGGGGACCTCGCATGATTTAAAATGTACCCTACACATCTGTGCACAGGATGAAGAAAATCCTTTTCATACCAATTTACAGACCAAATCCAAGGATTATCTTCTGATATGGTTAAAACATAATGGATTTTCAAGCTCAGTAGCTACATGAGGCTACTGGATTTGCAAATGCTATCAAAGCTCTAATTAATAATTCCCAATAAAGTCTCTGCCAATAGGATACATTTAAAAATATTGAATGAGGCGAAGACACCTCAGAGTGCATTATACCGCTTCCACCATGGCCACTTATCAAAGGAAAAGAAGGATGGCTGTGATAAAATGGTCATCCATTTTTAAAACACTTATTATGGTTCATTTAGCCTGTTCAGTTACAGTGTTAGCAGTGAAATAACTGGTAAGATAGTGTGAAGCATCAGTTTTGTATGCTACTCAGTATAGTGTAGTATGGTATAGGCGGACCCTGGGACCATGTGCGAGGAAGGCTTTACACTAGTTTCTCAAAGCTAGCTTAATTTGCTGTGAACCTGGTGCGCACCTGTGACAGAAAAAC
Source organism: Oplegnathus fasciatus (assembly GCA_003416845.1). Lineage (NCBI taxonomy): Eukaryota > Metazoa > Chordata > Actinopteri > Centrarchiformes > Oplegnathidae > Oplegnathus > Oplegnathus fasciatus. Next base: position 782,121 of record NTHP01000312.1, on the reverse strand, counting down.
GTCCCACTTTAGAGCCAGCGGTTGGCCCAGATGTGGCATTGGTGCTCATGGACACTTGGAAGCGTCCAATAGTGGTGGGCTGACTGGCAGGACCAGCAGGGGGAGATGAGGCTGCATTTATAGCGTCAGTTTCACAAACTCCTCTGGACAGAGCGGATGACCGGTGGAGGGTATTTTCTGGACTTGAGGGGGAGGAGGAGGACGAGGAAGAAGAGGAGGAGGAAGAGGAGGTAGAGGACGGCGTGAGGGACGAAGAGGAAACAATGCTCGAGGGACCTGGAACGCTGCTGGACGCACCGTCAGTAGCAACAGACACCTGAGAAAGAGAGGGAGACAATTTTAATGAACTAAGCCTGTGGTTTAAGAGGATTAACTGTTTTAGACTCAATTAACCAGATAGATTTTAAACTGTGACTAAAACTTACTTGGAAACGTCCGAGAGTGAAACCGGCTGCTGGAGGATGGACTCCACCTCCCTGAACAGTCTCCGGGCTCAGAGCTCTCCTCAACTCGGCATCCAAATTACCCAGGGGTTGCTGTGACTGTGGAGTCGCACAAAGAGGACATAAGGAGCAGTCAAAGCAGTACATGTGTACACCTACACTATTTGTTAAAAACCTACAAAAGCCGTAGAGCAGGTAGTATTACAGGGACATAGTAGACCTCACCTGACTTGGTCCAGGAAACGGGGGCACAAGGTCGGAGGGAGGTGTAGCAGCTTGATCAAAACCAGTAGGTAAAGTCTAAAAGAACATAACAAAGAGGGAAGTCAAGTCAGAACATTTTCATGACATTAAAAAGCATTTTGGATTTATTCTTGGATGCTGCAGTTTTCACTAACTTGGGCCCTGGGCTTAGTTGGAGGCGTCTGAGCATGTCCTGCCGGAGTAACACCCTGTCCTGGGGTGGTTGTGGGGCCCAGGACACCCTGCACCCCGGAGGTGAGCGGAAGGTTAGATGGGGGTACCACAGCTCCAGGTGGAGGGGAAGAAGTCCCAGTTGGAGGAGAGGAGGTGCCTGTGTTCTGACTAGGATCTGCTGATGTGGAGGACGAGGCAGAGCTCTGGTCTTTAAAGAGGGACCGTAGCTTCTTATCTAGAGCTTGGATATCATCTCTGCCAGCGGTCTTGCTCTGGAGCTCAGCCCCCTCCAACTCCACTGGCTGTGGTTGGACCTGGCTCTGACTGGGTACCGAGGTGGGAGGAGGGGGCTGAGCAGAAATGGGGACAGGCTGAACCTGGGTGGTTGTGTGCTGTGGTGCATGGATAGGCTGAGAAGACGTAACAGCACTATTAAAAGGCTGCTGCTCGGAAGCAGGGACAGTGCCAGAACTACTGGATGCAACACTAGCAACAGACGAGACAGAGACAGAACTACTGCTCAGCTGAGGCCCAGGTCCTGCAGGGACGGAGGTCAGCACTAATGGAGGAGAAATAGTGGAAGATGAGGGAGGGATGTTGGCAGCTGGTGGAAGCTGTGAGGGGGCTGTTTCATGGGAAGACTGAGGAGGTGGACTGGGATCACCGGTGACAGGAGCTTGAGTTTGGGACTGAGTGGATATAGGTGGAGGGGAAACCCTCCCAGTTGAGGGTGGCGGTGAGGATCTTGCAGTAGATGTGAGAGACACTGCAGGAAAAGTAGTGCTAGTGGAGGGAGCTACAGCTTCTGGAGGAGCCAGAATATTGTTGGAGTTTGGGCCGAGTCCAGCCTCAGAGGACGGTACAGTGCCTGGTTCTTGCTCAGTAGCAGGGGGATCAAGGGTGCTGCCTCTCTCTATACGAGCCTGCCTCATTTTACTGAAAGCCTGCTGGAGAGTCCCAGATGGAGCGGACAGAGAAAGGCCCAATGTCATGGAGGGAGCTAGAAAAAAGTAAAAAGATGAAGCCATTTTATAAAAATAAACAAAAAAAGTAAATTCGTAAATACGAGCATTTTGAGCATCAAAAACAGCTTATGAGAACAGTTGTGTGATAATACATAACCAGCAAAAACCTTATAAGTTTACATTTTTTATTACATTTTGTTTTGTGCCTTGTTTTAGAAAATATTACCTGCCAAGGTTCAACTTCATTTTGTTTTCAGTTGATTGGGTTATAACACTTACATCCCCTTGACAATTTTTCTGTAGCCATCATTCTTTTTAAATTAGTTTTAATGGAGAAACCAATCAGTGGGGACAGTTTAATTCCACAGGGAATAAACTTTTGTCTCACCTGGAGCAGGTTCATCTCCAAAGGAGGTATTAGCAGAAGAAGCGCCAAAGAACTGTTCTTTGAGACGAGACTCTGGCACTGGGCTGACTATGAACCTTCGTCCTGCCGAATGCACCACCTGCGCTGTAGTGCTGGGAGAAATGCCTGAAAGAAAGGTCAAAAGAAAGGTCAGATGTGAGGCATAAAAATCAATAACTGGACATTAAGCACAGTATTTTTGGCTTAAGTTTGTTAACCTGGCAGCATGGGAACAGACAGCTCAGGCTGTTGTTGGTGATCACTCATCTGCAAAGAGATCAAAATGTAGGTGGTTACGTCCTCAGGTTCAGCAGGTGAAGATTAAAATTGTCAATATGGGTATTTGGCTAATAAGGTGATGTGTATTGAAGAATTACCTGGGGAAAGCCTTCCTTCATGCCCTCTCCTTTCTCATCAGCCATTTCTATGACTTCACGGACCTGTTCGATGAAGGACTCTCGCTCACTCTCCAAGATGAACTCACTCGCAACCTGAAACAGGAAGTAAAATAAGTTCAACTACTGTAACTAAAACTACATATACATCGATTGATGCAGGAGATATTGTAACAAACAACCATTAGACAATCAACATTTCCTAAATGATTAGTGGCAAAAACAAGAGAACCACTACTACCATGATGTGTGCAATCTCCTCCGGATTATCACCATCAAGGTCAAATTTGAAGGTCACCATCTTCCTGTTGTGCGTTTCCAGCTGGCACTCTGCTACTCTGTCTCCCACATTAGAGATCTGCAAAACATTCAATCAGGTTAAAACTGTTCAGTGACAAGGAGTTTAGTAAGATAATATGAATGAAGTCATCAGTTCAAATGCGTACACTGAGAACATTCAGCTTGGCCTTTGCAGTCTTCTCATGGCGGGAGCGGCTGCGTACGGATCGCCGCTGGTGACGCTTCAGTGAGCGCCCCTCGTGTCGACCTCCTGATGTAGAACTTCCATCATTGCCGTCACTAAGACCTGAAGCCGCATCTGACAAGCAGCTGAAAGAGAAACGGACCCATGAGAGAGAGATCAGACACATTGTGAAGTGCGGATGAAACCTGCTTTTTTTAAAATAACTTCCTTCTCACCTTTCAACAGACTGTGGCACCAGAGCAGAGGATCCTGCCGGCTGCTCCACTGGTGCTGACTGAGGAACGCTCACAGGGGCCTGAAACACAGAAGACCTTCATAAATCAAGCACTTCATGTCAAAAGAAACTCTCAAAATGGAGTCCTATTGTTTGCGTATTACTCTTTTGAAATTATTTAGGGATTTACACTGTAACCAGATGATCATTTACATGTCATTTCCATTCACTCAATTTTATTTTTTATTGTTGACCAACTATTTACAGGAAAGTAATAATTCAAACCAGACCATCCGCCAGAGGGAGCTGTTTAACCTGGTGAAACTTGTGTCAGGGTAGTACAAGCGACGCCATTATTCAGCTCTCAGGCAGAGCGTAAATATTACTGTGCGATGAGTTTTCATTTCATTTCTGTCAGAATGTGGCCATTTTTTCTCTGCTGTGCTTATATGGATATGGGTTATGTTTATACTACAGCCCTGTGGGTAGTTACAATACTGTGATGAAATGTCTTTTATTTATTACATGCATACAGATTATATCTATTGGAGTACTGTTTTCATGGAGGATTTTAAGCTCCAAGTAAAACCCTTGAGCTGTTAGATGTACAGAACAGCCAGAAGGGTATGAAATTGTTTATGTTGCCTTTTGGTCAAATTTTAACAGTCATGAAAATAAACACTGTTCTATGTTCTCACATTTTAGTAGACATACTACTGTAGATACTGCCTTCCTTATGTTAATCATACATTTATTCGTGCTCAATAATAGAATTTACATGAATGATTATGTGTTTACTTTATTCAATATAAAGAAATACGTAAAATGTGCGGCCTGAAGATATTTTTTGAAGGATGAATGTACACATACTTCAAGAAAGAGGAACCGTGCAAGAAAGTGTGAACCAAATGACACACACACACACACACACACACACACAGCACCCATGGGAGTTAAGAGGAGTCGCTCTTTAATCCGGGACCTTTAACAGGGACTGTATTGTTTGNACACACACACACACACACACGTTTGTGCTCTGTAGAGTACCTGCAGAACAGAGAGGCATGAGGCCTGATAGAGGAAGTATAGGTGCTCTGCGTTGAGTGGAGGAGACATGATAGGAGGACTTGGATCATTGGCCCAAGACTAAAGAGTCATGCAGGGATAAGCAGCATGCAGAGGGGAAAAGTGGAAGAAAAAAAAGGGGACAGCCGTGGTAATGAGAGTTGTGTGTCCAGAGAAAAGAGAAAAGGATTCAGAAAAAACGCAAACATAAATATGGAGAACAGGAAATTCATACATGCGTCAAATAAATTAGCATGTTAAGTGTGAGCAGGGGAGGTGTGTGTGTCACCTGTAGCTGCTGAGCTCCAGTCTGTGCCTGTGGCAGAGTTGAGCTCTGAAGAGTTGAGCTGCTCTCTGGCTGTTGCTGCTGTTGGGAGGGAGACGACTGAGAGGACGGAGGTATCATCACTTGCTGGGTGGGAATCTAAAAGATGGAGTGGCAGAAACAAGAATAAAATCAGAGAGGTAAGAGTTTGACATAAAAACTGACACACATTCATGGTGGCATTTAAGCTACTTTCTGAAAACCCGGTTTCTAATCTAAATCTTTCAGAGATTTACTTTGGCTCTATTCCAAAGCCACAGGCACTTACCTGTTGGATAACATAGCTGCATAAATCACACCATTTATTTATTTGACAGTGTCGGGTGTCAAGATATTCATCAGTGAACATTTAAGGTCAACGTTACAGTGTATTGTAAAGACATGTGAATGGCATGTCAATCCACACTGCACATGCGAGTTTTAAAAACCACTGAATCATATATTTTTGTCTGGATACTACAGATATCTACTTTAACTAAGTCAAAACTTACCAAACATCTGTGAGAATTGAGCACAAAGGCTGAGTCTGCCATGCAGGCCAATATAGACAGTAAGTTTATTTTGTTTCCCAGAACATGTTATCCGAAAAGGCTGTGGGTGTATTTAAAAGTGGTAACAGGAAAATGGGACATTTTATCTACCTGAGGGGGAAGCGATGGTTGGTAGTAAACTCCGTACTATAAGAAACAAAACATAACACAGGGTAAGAGTAGGAAACTTGAGAATGAAAAGAAAAGCGAACTAAGGAAAATTTAACAGAAGAGACTGGAAAACTCGTGATTCTGAGCACTCAGCTGCTTTCAACGCAGCCATCTGTAGCAGAGAATATAGACTTTAAAGGTTAACTTGACACCCTCGGAAAATCCTTTTTGCTGACCTTGAGTGGCTGAAGTTCACATTTGCTGCAGTGATATAGAAGTGTTTTCTGGGTGTGTTCAGTGCAACCTGACATTACTATTTAGGTAATTAGGCATTAGGTGTTTTTAGGTGCAACAGATTTGTAAACTTTTTACCAGAGGTCAGGAAAACAATGCTTTTCAATTGGTGTGAAGTTACTCTTTAAAGACATTAAGACATGCAGCACAACGTATACCTGTGGAGGTGCCACTGGAACAGACTGGCTGCTGGGCGCAACAGGAACAACTTCAGGCTGGACACCTTGCATCTGGGGTTGAACCTTATGCACCACAGAGAGAAAACAACAGCACATGTTGTGAAAATGAGGCAAAGAAGAAAGTAAACGAATAGAGGATCAAATTCTGAATGAGTAAAGACATAAAACTCAAGAGGCACATCTTCAGTGCAGAGGTAAAGTTCCTGCCCACCAAGACCACAGGTTCAATTCCTGAACACAACTGACCATGTTCGAGGGTGGGAAATGGGTGAGGATTCTCATTCTTGTCTCCTAGTAAATGGCTGGGTGTACCGGCACAGTGAGGCTTGTCTACACTGTCCCCTGGTGAACAGTGGATTTAGCAGTGGCGAGAACTGCAGTGAATGGGGAATTGGGCATTCCAAACAAAGATGAAACAGGGGCCAAATACGCAAAAATAAATCGACAGAAATCTAGTCTGTAAGTTTTAAATGTATACTCAATTCTGAGGAGCACATACCACGGGGGAAATCATGGGATTCTCTTCAATACACAAGATTATGTCCTATTTTCAACATGACTCACCACTGACAACTGCTGCTGTTGCGTTTGGTCATTTTGTGTCTGCGGGCAGGACGCCTGGGGCTGAAGGTGCTGGCTGGGAGGGGAGCTGTAGGATATTCCAGACTGAGGAGGCTGGGCTTCAGGAAGGACGGAGGAACCAGGTAGCCTGTCTGCCATGTGACTGGCTGTAAGAGGGGGGATGAGAAGGTTAATTTATGAAACAACTATAATGAACTCACCTTCAAACCATTTTATTATTATTTAGTGGGCTGTCAGTGTATCTGACTATAAATAATCTTTGATACACACCTCCTCCAGTGTGCTGTAGTTGTTGGTGTTGGTCAGTCTCAGGCTCCTCTGACTCCGGCTGGATGGTGGCCACACTCTGACCCTGAACTGGAACTGGGACTTGCCCAGTTGAGTGGGGGACATAAGGGACCCCCTGTGCTATGCTGGTCAGTTGGGTTGATTGAGGAGTGTTGTAGTTAGAGCTCTGAAGGCTCTGCTGAGATGCAGGTTGGGCAGACATCTGTATGCTGTGTTGGTTTGGTTGTGGAGGGACATAAGAAACAGGCTGTGGCACTGGCTGGGACTGAGGCACCTCTGGGCTTGACTGTTGGCCTGGTTGCTGTACTGGTGGTAACTGACTCTGCTGTTCTTCTTCTAGCCTTCTCTTCTCCTGATCCTCTCTGACCTTTAAAGACAGTCAGCAGAAAATGTATTAAAATCCCTCGAGAGCACTGATTGACAATATCTAAACAGCACAGCACAGCACAGCACACATCTTTGACCGAGATAAGAGTTCATGCAAAGCACTTAAGCAAACATAAATAACATTAGATGCACTAGGGCGAACATGGACACACCTGCTGCCGCTGTGCTCTCTTGCGACTGATTAGAGACACCCTGTCCTTTATGGCCTTCGCAATGGTCTTGTGGTCACCTTCGCACACATAACCAGACTCAACCTACAGCACAAACACGTGACGTACAATTCAGGAACGAAAAGTCTTAAATAGTGACAGTATTTATGAGGGGTTGTATTTTTAAAAGACTGATTAAAGCATCAAAAGCTCAATTCACCATTTCTTGAGCCACATCCTCTGGAACGTCTTTGTTGAGGTCAAAAGAAAACTCAATAGCTTCGTTGTCTTTGTACTTCCCCTTGAGTTTCTTTACATCCTCAATTCTCAGCCACAGCTTAATAGCCTCCATCTCTCCATCGTCCTCTTCTGCCAACTCCACACGCACCCCTGTGTCCTCCTGGAAGAAGGCATGGTTCAGAAGGTCCTTGATCGAGTACCTAAATAGAAGGAGACAAGCAGTGAGCATATACATGTTTTCCTGGAGAGCTAGACTACCCTAAATCTGTTTTTAAATGGTTAAGTTAGAGACCTCTCATCCTTGTTCTGGCGAATACATCCCTCGATGATCTCCTTCACTTCAGGAATGGCCACCTTGTCGAAGCTGCCCGGCTTCACCCCCTACAGGAAACACAGAACCCTGAATGAGAATGGTTCTTCTTATCATCTGACCTTTGCTTATTTTGGAGACTACCCCATACCTTGTTGTCTTTTTCAGCTCAGAAACTACATTAGCACCACAAAAATATTTGTTATATCCCAAAATGACTGAGATAATTACAACATTAAACTAACTAATCAAAGAAATCACAGTATAAAGTGAAAGGGGTTGCTCCTAAGAAATTTAATCTCCACAACAAACCATTAAAATAACGTTAAAAGGAGGGCATGCTTTCTACCTGCTGGCATTTAAAAATTACAGAATGTCAAGTGATGGGAAAAGGAGGGCATAAGTCAGTAGAGGGCAGCTAAAGAGAGGTGATGAACTGAGCCAGTAGAAACAGGAAACTGCATGGTGCTAGAGGAAAATGGAGGACTGGCTGAGAGCTGAACAGCTGAACTGAATGACAGAACAGGAAGAACAACAGCACATCTCCCCAGGGAATACTACTGTAAAACCAGAGCAGGTGACACTACCTAAATGTAGCCTCAACACCACAATAGCACTTTGGTGTTTGGTGTTCTGTGGTGCGAGCTATTTGTGGCTCATAAAGAGAGCTAAAGAACTCAATACTTAGCAGTGGGATAAATAATAAAATCCTCTGTTGAATCACGTGGCAAAGACTTCAGTATTTGTACTTTGCAGTTAATGATAAACTGAGGGTATTGGTATAGATTTCAAGGCACATTTTGTAGATAACACTGTAGGAACACGTTCGACCTCTTTATCTATGACTCTTGTAATTGCAACAGTATGAATCATATCAGTGACTATGGATTTCAAAAGTAAGCCAGTATGAACTGTATGATTAAGACTAAAAATATGTGTTTTTTTTCTGTGACAGTCACTGCCCTTCTGGCGTCATCACGAGACTGAACCATTAGCTGTTAGGAAAATAGCAGGACTGTACTTGTTCAGGCTCTTATCAATCATCCACGCCTCAGGTCTACATGTTTAATCAACATACACCATAATTCAGAAGGAAAGGGAAAGAAAAAACGGTATGAGGGGAAGCAAAGGGGATTGTTGGTGTAAATAACATGTTTTCTCTAGGAGGTTTCTAAATTTGTGGGTTATTCAAACAGAGTAAATAATCTGGGAGATACAAGAATACACTCAAATTAAAAGGTGAAATACATAAGATCAAGACATCTACAATAGTAGAAGATAGAAATGTAATATAAGCCTGATAAAGAGGTGTCAGTGGGAATATAAAATAATTCCAGAAATGGGACACTAGCCTTCTTGGCACATAGGAAGAGGTGAAGGCAGGGCAGAGGGGTGACATGGAGGGTTGAAAAGAAGACTTACGCTGGTAACTCTGCGGTAGATCTGTGCAGCATTCTGGCACTCTGAGTAAGGGTACTCTGAGGTGGCCATCTCCAGCATGCACATTCCAAAGGCATACACATCCACTGACTCGTCGTACTTCTCCTCATACATCTCAGGCGCCATGAACTCAGGGGTACCTTAAATCAAAACAACTATTCAGAACTCTCGAACTCCCTTACTGATTGAGTGGGCTTCTCACAACCCATTGCCCCTCTGCTCCTCTAACCCGTGAGGGGTTGAGGAAGAGGAGGATGAGAAGAGTGACCAGCCTGTTGACATCTCCTGGAGTAGAACCTGTGAGGTGAAAGTTGGAAGAGAGAGAAAAAAAAGAAAAGGGGAAGGAAAGCAAAAAAGAGACAGAAAACAAAAAAGGAGGGAGAGGCTGGGCTCAGTTAGACTGCAGAGAAGAAAGCACGTGTTTGTCTGTGTAAGACCTTAACATATTGGGATATAAGAATGTGGCTGAGGTAGCCAATGTGCAGAACACACTTGTTAGCCAAAATAAATGTTATTTGCAATGTTCAAAGATTAGCTTTAAAATGAGGCACTTGAGAATAACACCCAGGCCAGAATACAGAGTAATTTGTTTAAAGGGATGCCAATGATCTCAGTAAGAGAAACACGACTAGCTATGGAAATAACTTTTGTCAAGACCTTACCTTACAACCACATTAACATCGTCTTTTCTAGTACACTCACCTTTCGAAGTCTGACTTACCATCTCTTCTTGACCTGCAGGAGGAAACCGTTATGGTGAAGGCTGAGAGAAGCAGATCCCATAGCTAGTTACTGAGCTCAGCAGTGTGTCTTTGCACATCAGCCTTGTTTCGTTCATTGATAATTTTACATTCAATCTCAGGTCTTACACAGAAAAACTCATTTGGTTATTTGAATGTAATTGTTTTTGATATTGATGTGTGTTACAGCACACTGTCAGACTTACCAGGCCCATAATAGTTCATACTTACTCAATGACCAGCAGTACCCTAATCATTCCAAACAGCAGAATGGGGCACAGCTGAGGCTAGAGCCTACATTTTAAAAACATACCCAAGAATGTGAAAGTAAAAAAAAATGAAATTTAAAAAAAAAAACAAACAAACAAAAAAAAACAAAGGCAAAAGGCTGACAGAGAGAAAGTGGGGAGAGCTCCCTGGACACAAAGATGGAGCAAAAAGATTCTGCGGTCCTGCAATATTTTAAAAGACAGTAAGAGACAAACACTAGAAAAAAAAAAACCTGTTGAGGCAAACCCATAGAAAGAGATGTTAAACATTATTGGTATAACTGGCAAACAGACCACATATTTCCAAACCACAGAACAAAGACCAGTCTAAGACACAAGCAAAGGCCATACCTTTAGCCATGGCCAGGTTAGCCTGCAAGAAGGCATGACAACTATTATAATAATGATATTAATATTTAACAGTATGAGAAACGTTAGGCGCTACTTACATTCAGTAGGTGCCTGGAAAAAAAACCCTCTCTTTTTCTTCTTAGAACAGAAATATTCTGTACAATGACCAAACTTGATAGAGTTACTGTGTGAGTGCAAAAAGAGAAAGCCTTGTGGTTATCTGCCTAAGATTACCACAGTATTTGGCCTCCATTTGAGCTGTGGTTTGAGAGACAGCTGAAACGCTGTGGTCTGTTTTTGAACCACACCGTCAGAAAAACAAGTCAAAAGGAAAATACCCTCTTTAAAACACTTTTTCATTTTCAATATACAACAACATAATATGACCTCAGAAAAGGTACTGCCCTGCAGCAGGGCAGGGACCAAGAGGTAGAAATGACTTTGGAGTCGTACCTATAACACTCTTGGCGAATGATGCGCGCTTGAGTGTGGCCAGCCCCAGGTCTCCAATCTTGACGGATCCTGTTGGGCCTGTGATGAAAATGTTGTCGCACTTAAGGTCCCTGTGGATGATGGGGGGAGCCCGAGTGTGAAGGAAGTGGAGCCCCTTGAGGATTTGTCTACACCAGCTCCGCAGCACTTTAATTTTCATCACCTTGAACCGCTTCAGATATCTACAAGAGAATGGATCATAATTTTCACATATCCTCTGAGAAGCACAAAACAAAGAATGCTAGCAAATGTTGTATTTTCCTGTACACTTCTCAATAAAAGCAAGAGCAAAAGCAAGTGCACTTGCATTATATTTTAATTGTATTAAATAATACATCTATGGACTGACAAAACACATTGCATTACAAGTTTATACAAACTTCAACAAATATTTTGTTTTCTAAAATATGAAAAAAATATTGGTCAGAATATTTATAATCAAAATTAAGGATGCCCTAGTGTATAAAGTATATTTGAGTTCTGCATTAATGTATTTGTTAGTTCCGCCAAGTCTGAGACTCACGTTTTGAGTGTGCCAGAAGTCATGAGTTCGGTGACCAGTACAATGCACTTCCTGCCTTTGGAAGGTCCCTCCCAGGAGTCGTAAAAGCGGACAATGTTGGGATGCTGTAGTCCCTTTAACATCCCCGCTTCCTCCTTAAAGCGCTGCCTCTCCGACTTTGACAGCTTACGATCCTGCAGGGCACAAAAAGAAAACACACATTACATTATTTTACACATTACAGAGGGCAGCACAATTTATAGACGTATACACATTCATTTGGAGGAATGTAAAATGTTAACGATGCATTCTGAATGTGTCCATCCATATGAAATCTATAGTCTATAGTCATCTTGATATTCTAGGTTTTAACAGTAGAGAAATTAGCAACCTACAGGATTAAAATTGAATAAAAAGGCCTTTGAAAGTTTAATTTAAGGTAGTGCAATTTACATTTCCTGTTACACACACGAAATTGCACATGTACACATACAGTTGGGGGCAAAGGGATGTGGCCCTGTTTTCTCTGGCAGCCAACTGTGAACCAAATGAAATGTGTCTGGCTTTGTCCTAGATTCCAAGAAAACCAAAATGAGAAAAGAGCCACAGCATGACTGAGAATTAGAGAAGATCAGTAGAGAGTAGACTTTAATGTCAAACAAATAAACAATAAATCAGGCTTGTTACACCAAATCAAAACTGTCCTCTTTACAAACCACACAAGCTACACTCGATCTCAACAGGCACAAACCACTCTGAAGTAGGTTAAAGCAATGTGGGAAAAATAAATCAATAATCACCATAACTAGACGACTATATAAATATCCATTATGTCATGTTACGTGTTTAGATGTGGTAATGCATGCAGATGCATTATTTATTAGGAGAGTAATTCTGGCGTGGTTCTTAAATTGAATTTAGACACATCTGTGTATCATTATTCACAATATCAACAAAGATAGACGATAATGGATATTAATATTGATATATTGCCCAGCCCTTCAGATACCAACTGTATCTGGTATGAGGCCAACACTGTGCTCACCATGGCCTGTATTCTGAACGAAGTTATGGATGATTGGAGTCAACAAATGTCTGGCAGCTGATGGGTTTGTCAATGAAATATAGCAACATGTAAGCAAAGCTGATAGCATTGTTTGCCCAATGGGATTTAAGCTGACTGATGCATATATAATAATGCCTTCTGTAGGGTCTGCGCATTTGCAAAAAATCTGGAACATGTTCAACCACCCTCCTCAAGTTTCCTGAGTAATTCCTGCTGTGACCTACATTTACAGCATGCATGACTATAGAGCAGCAACCCATACCAGTTAGACAAGCCCAGTGAAACCCCGCAGCCAAAGACCTCCCTTGAAACCCCCAGGGACCTGGCCAGATGCCATGCTGTCCAGGAAATTCAGCCCATTTGTGAGTGGAGAGTGAGCATTTGCCTTTGTTTGAGTGTCAGCAAGAGATAAAAAACTTTCCAGTGACTGACATCACTGAGACATACATAACTGAGACCGCCACAGCCTCTGCTGGAGGTATTTTGGAGGTCTGAGGATGAATGTTTTCAATGTCTGAGGCTAACATAGGGCAGACAAAATGAGAAGTTTGAAGGAAACATGTGTAAACAATTAAGAACAAGGGAGGACACTGAATCAGGGAGCAATGTCAGGAAACAGAAGGTGAGTGAAGATGGGAGAGTAATGGAGGCTCCACTATGGACCAACTGACCTATTTACCAGAGTACTTCTCTAGTGGGGCGGTGGTTCCCCTTTCTCTTTCTGCGCACCATGTGAACAGTCATGCAAAACACCCACAGCCCCAGAGCTTCTACCCATGGGCGTGCTGCACCCCAACCCCCACAAACACCAAACTACTGGCTTAATGACAGCAGTTTCCCTGTCGGCACACAGCCACATTGGTAACTCATTTAAAAGAAATGTGTTCCCTTTACACGTCCAGACTAGTTGAAAAACTGCATTCCATGTAGAGATAAGACATCCACCTGCTTAACTAACAACTACTGCAACTTCTGCAACTTATTTTGTGAAGGCACACTGCTATGACTTAATAAAGCACATTTTGGGGATATTTACTTAATAAAGAGTTGTAGTTTTTTCCTGCATAGTGGATGATGACAAGACACAAACAGATTAAACTTGAAAAAGATCACAGAAAGATCATTTTAGACTATAACCCAGTAACTAAATTCAAAGATAAGTTTTTCCACAGTTCTGGAAAACTAAGAAGATGGCACCGGAGTGATCTAAACAAAAATGAAGAAAGAAAATGGAGAAAGATATTTCACTCACAGTCTGAAATCCTACAGCTCTAACATTTTCCATGAATTACTCAGCATAAGCCAGTACGAACAAATTACATAGCTCTCTTAACACTTAAAAGTATGCAGGACCCAGGGCTTGTAAAAACCCTACAGGAATTTACAATCCTTGCAATCACAAGACACACATCACACATCACACTTCCTTGACTGTCACTTGAAAGTGTTCTTTGGCCTGTGCCATGTCCTGCTCTTACTGTCACTGTGAACAGTGCCTGGCGGTCTCTGGTACATCCACAAATCCTGATCAGAGAGGCCACATATCACTGAACAATGGAAGGGAAACAAACAGAAATACTTTCTCTCATTCCTACCAGAGCTGCCTATCAAAGACAGACTATTGCCATTTTCATTTACTTATCTTTAACAAATAAAATATTTAGATAAAATTATTTGAACTGGCAATTTAAAAAAACGTAAAAATCTTCTCAGGCCTAAATTAATAGTTGACGAGATGAAGAAAAGCAGGGACAGTCATTTCAGATGTGTGCCGACCAAACACCAATAGCCACTGCCTCAACTACAAAGTCCACACATATTTCCTGATTATGCCCCAATATTTAACATCACATCTTCTAAGGTGTATTTTGGGAACAGATTTACTGTACCATTAGACAGATCCCAAGATATTGAGATTATAAGAAATGTATGGGTGTCTTGGTGGACCAACAGTCTGATGTTTAGATTGCAGCCTTGGTGACCTTGGTTTGAATTTGGCCAGAGACCTTTGCTGCATATTACCTCCCTCTCTTTCTCCCCATGTTTACTGTGGGTGGTCACGGTCGGCTGTCCAATAAAGGCAAAAGGCAAAAATAATGTTTTGGATATGTTTGCTTGACTGCTAGGTGCCTCAACCTATCAGCTGAGGTTGCTGTGGCTTGCTTATCCCGCCTCAGCTCTGCTTAGGCTCCCCCAGATTTGACACAATTTAGATCGTCTGGCTCGAGAAACTCATAAAGATAATCAAAATGTGTAAAAGCCAACATCAGGCCTTAAAGCATTACTTCAAAACCTTTTAGGTGCTTCACAGATTCTGTGTCCATATTTTTCTACAGTTGACAGTGCCATCATATTCTACATACCATTTTGAGGGAGAGGCTTTAAATGTCTATAAATTAGGAAACCTAACCTGGCAGGCACTCGGAGGGCAGCAGCAGCAGCTGCAGTTGAATCGCAGCAGCTCTATCTGACAGAGTGGGCATGAGTCAGCTCACTAAGGAGCTGTGTTGCCACCACTGCCTCTGCAATATAATAACTCTCAGCTGTGGAAAAACTGCCCCCGTGGAGTCTCTGAATGTGATAAAGCAAGAGAAAGAGTGCACAGGAAAAATACAGTAGTGCAAATGTATGT
The DNA here is from genome assembly GCA_003416845.1 of Oplegnathus fasciatus. NCBI lineage: Eukaryota > Metazoa > Chordata > Actinopteri > Centrarchiformes > Oplegnathidae > Oplegnathus > Oplegnathus fasciatus. The sequence goes on along the minus strand of NTHP01000312.1, from coordinate 766,845 downwards.
GTAAAATAATATTTAAACAGAGCACATATTTTAAAACACTTAGGATTGTTTAAAGTCTTAAGAGTAATATCTTCCAAATCAGACTAGTCAACACTTTGTTTTTGACCATCTCTGCAGAGTCAGCACAACATTTATCTGAAATCATGATCCATTGCTTCAGCTCAGTGGCACACCCCTCAACAAGCCAATGCACGGTGAGGCAGATGAAGTTATTTTCAGAGTTAAAATTATATAGTTGCTCAGTCTAAACCAATCAAACAGAAATTTCCTCCAAACATTAAAAAAAGATAGATCAAACAAGAGTTAGATACAAGGCAGTTACTATCTCTGTCAGAGCTACATACCCACTTACGTGGCAGACAATCTGTGGTTAGAGATAACTTGATTTCCACAATATAGACATTTTACACATGCAACAACAAAAACTTGAACTAAACTGGTTGAACAAAGGTTACAGCTTGGGCTGGGCAATAAATCAACTTTGATTTATTGCCCAGTCCTCGTTGTCCAACAATATATGACAGGATATTACGTAGTACAGGGCGATAGTTCAATATAATCTTTTATCAACTTTCAGAAAAATTGTACTGTAACGATATTAACGTCATCCAAATTAATTATTGTGAGTACATTTTCAGTACAACAAACAAAATTGATTACTTGCGTTTTTGGTTTACCTATGTTTAGTGTTTTCTCTGAAGTAATCCATGACAGTGGAACACAGTTCACTGCATTGAAAATCAATTTGATTATTTTATGTGATTTCGCATGCATAGCCATGTCATGATATACACTATGAAATAAATACTGCTATTAACATTGGTATATTAATTTCAAACACAATTGTTTGCACACAATTGCCAAGCCCTAATACCACCTGAACTTCATGACCTGAGGCGTTTCCAGCAAACGTGAATCGCATCTAATGCCAATTCACTACAGTAACACCAAAGCAGAGCAGAAAATACTGCTTCTAGGCAAAGGCCATCATAAATAACCCAACAATCCTAAAAATAGACTGAGTGAAAAAAGCCTGTGATCATGCCAAGGGCTGGCTCTGTCAGGTCCCTGCTTTGAGGTCTGCCCTGAGGTTGACACTGAGGGCTAGATGAAGCCCTCTGGGTATCATTGGTTGGGATCCGAGTAATGGCTGATGGACCTGAAAGCCAAGATGTTAAACAGTTCCACCCTAAATGTTACTTAGTTATTGTATTAAGTGCAGTATGTCTCACTATGTCTCTGTGGACAGAAATGTTTACTGTTCCCATGACACTGTGACACATGGAAATTAGGTCAAAGATCACTGTGGCTGTGTCAGTCAAACTGTCAGCAAAAGACAAGATGGACGCCATTTTACATCTGCCAGTATGACTAGTCATCTAATTTTAATGGGGTAGAAAAGAAAACCGGGTATCCACTTCAAATACAGTAAAAAAGGCAAAAAAGGCACAAAGAGAACAAACATAATGAACGGTAAAAGCATGTTGCTGCATTGTTAAATAATAGCCATTAAAATGTTCATCTTTTGCTCCGTGTGATTTTGTTGATTTGTCTGAATCAATGCTGCAATAAATAAAGCTGTGTCTTCCAAGTAATTTCAAAGAATGGACAAGGTCTGCTGATATACTAAATAGCATCATGATCATCATCTATTAGCTTATGGCTGATGAATTGTCAAGTCAAGTATGAAACATGTTTAGTAACTATAGGCAAGTTTTGCTCTGATGAATAAAGACCTTACATCAACAATAGGGCTGAATATTTGGAGCACTGCAATGTGTCTGACCAATAGTTTACAATTGTTGATTTTCTTTCTATAAATTATACATCACACATGTATTGGTGGTCTATGTAGAGTAGAAACAGCTTTATCTGGTTCAGACAACCCTGCAAACATGTCTGATAATATGTGGCCACAGAAGGTTTATATTAAGTCAGTGTTCACTTCCACACTCCCACAAATAACCTATAAAATCAACTTATTTGTCCAGTATTTTCTAGGTGATCAAAATACATATGGGTCAGATACTACATTGTTGTTCTCAAAATCTGGGTTAGCAATTTAAGACGTCAAAGTTGGAAAGGTCATAACCTTCCACAGTTACAGTCAGAAGAAAACGAGGAAACACTATCATGCTAAACAGTTAATCGTATCAGTTTTGCTTTCTAGTCTATTTTGAGTGCTGTGCTGCACAAAGCCGGCATTCAACCCTGCTGTTCTTTTTAATCGACGTACCCCTCCTCACTGATGTATTTAATTATATTCAAGTTCTGTAAGTATAATAAACTGTAGGTGCAACTGATATGAAACAATTTGTAAGTGCACAGCATTTAATTACAGCAATGTAGCTGTTGCAGGACAAAAGCCATTATTATTACTGTAATATTAGAGCTAGTGTATTAATAATGTTTTACAATATATTACAGCAACGATTATTTGTTCCAACACAAGTAAACGGTTTAATTATTGCTGCTTGACAGTAACAGGTTAGCTACTGCTCAATTCTTTACACAATAATGAGAGACCAAGGGAAATAAAGCTTAAGTTTCTTGCGATTTTGTAATTCACAAAACATAAAAAGTACTGGTCCAACATTTTTACAAGCCCTGTCAACAAACTTAGACGGTAAACTACTGAATGTCATGAGGAAGTGGACACCATGGTTTCATTTAGGAATGCTGACAATGCAGTTAGGAATTTCACTTTATAAAATGTGACATTTCTTCCCAAATTTGTCGCAACTAACAAATAGAAAAATTTCTAAAGACTGCCAATCATGAAAAGTAATTACAGACAAGTCACTGTGTTATACTACTTGGGGATAGCGTGTCACTCCCAGCGGATGCCATCAGCCAGCTGGACATGCAGCTCCCATAACTTCTAAAGGATGCCTGGGGTTCTCTTCCTCATCTTTCAATGTTTGGCTTCAGCCAGTGCTGGAGAGGAAGGAGGTGGGGAGGCCGCGAGTGGAAGATGACATGGGTGAAGACGGATGAGTGAGCAAGAAAGGGGAGGCTCCTAAATTTATTCTTTTTTCCCCCTCGACTTCCTCTCTGTGGTGACCTACTTATTGTTCAGACATGCCTGCAACGTGAGATGCGAAACAAATGTGTGGGTTCATGGGTGGGTGAAAAAGGGTGGACGCCTAGAAATTCTTAGACAATTGTGGACAGATGGCCATCCAGGCTGAATAAGCCAGGGCTATTTTATTCTAACTTTACAAGTTTCTAGCCATGATTGCGGCATAGCTTGAGGGAAGGAAGGTAGGTCCATCAGTCCAATACTCTGGTCCAGAGTGTAATATCTCCAACTACTGAATAACTTGACATTTGGTACCAAATTTCCACTTGTCTAACAGTTTCAGTCACTAAAACAAATGACTGAACTCCAGTCAGCCTTAAGTTGTACTTAAGGGTAATTTCAGTTTCATAAAACAGGGGTTTTAAAGCACCTTTTCTCTTTGTTTGAAATCATTTTATGTACATGGTCCCTGACAAATAAATGCTACAAATTAAGAAATGCAAAGGAAAAACACCTTTGCTTGAACACTTTTAGGTCAAGCTTCACATTTTTTGTCCCACTATAGAGTGCTGCAGGAATGAGTCCTAAAACCTGGAAATAAGTTAGCATTTTTGCACTTCCGGTTCCCTCGTCTCGAAGTCAATGGGCTTCTTGAATGGGTTTTTGGTTAGATGCCTGGAATAAGGTCTGTGGTTAACACAAGATTAAGATATTTTCACGTTTTGTTCTGTGACATGAAACATGTTAGTAAATACCCCACTCATGAATTTTGCAACTTTTACTTTTGTCTTTAAAAAGGTGGTTGCTAACAAGTGGCTAAATGAGACTAAAGAGGTTGTCGGGGACATTAAACATCATCACGCCCAACACGGAAACTCATCTACTCACTAGTCTGCCTTTACAGCCTTGAACTCGCGCTCTTCCAAACTATTCTAACTCAAACTTTCCAACTTGTAGCTTTATCAATTTATAGTATTTTCAACGTTGCAAGTTGGAAGCTTAGTGGTGGCGACGTTGAAGTCATGCGACCGTGGCATAGTTCGTTTATAGCCTAACGTTAGCTTTTTACTTCTAGTGATCGCATTTACGCTTCAAAAATCATAAAAGTGGTGTTCATTTGTAAAGATTATCTCGCTGAACAAAACTTGTAAGTATCATAAACTTTTGTTTGTCACAGAGCTTATTTTCTGCAATAATCCAAAATCCAATGGAAAAATCCCATAGGCTTTTTGTCAAGGGAACTAGGGCGATGATAACTTCCAGTTTGGCCTACAAAAACACGTCATCCCTGCAGCACTACTGGTAGGGATCTGAGAATAGCAAATCATTTTTCAGGATTTTCTGGTGTGTAATGAATATTACAGCCTCGCAGGACTGCTAGTGTGGCTCCAAAATTTCATGTTTAAGAAAGATTAAAGGATCTTATGAGGGAAAACCTGTCGGACTTGTTTCATTAGCATAAAGGCAAGGATTCTGCTGTTGCTTACAGCTGACACCAAATTCCCAGTGAACAAATAAGTGGCAAGGCTGATTACTTTCTGCATCACTGATTCTTGCATCAACAGGAAACAATACAATAAGTAAATTAACTGAATGAGCTCCTACTCCTTTCTTAAACAGTGTAATCATAAAATTAGTTCTGATTGAATTGGTTTGGTTTTCAGGAACATATTTGTATTTTTAATGCAACCAAAGTAGAAAAGTAGAAAAAGGTTAATATACTTCTATTACTGTCAAAAGCTCCTAAGAGGAAATGGCTGTAATTATGAATGTTTGAAAAGACCCCGAACAACTGAAACTAAACTGACAGAGCATATGGAAAATAATGTAGGTTAAAATTATATTCCACTAAATATGCCCTAGGGACGTATGGGGAATGTAACACTAGCACTTGAGTGATCATGGGACAGCTTTAACAACCATGCGAGAGGGGATTTCAGCTTCTCATGTGTAGCTGAACAGTTTCTAGCACTGAAACTGTTGAGTTGAAAGAAGGGGAATGAGAGTGTCAGGTTACATGTTCATATTTCAGAACGGACCACGCGCATAAAACAAAGCTGGTTCTCATTCAACTGTAAAAATGTCTATAAAAGCACCTCCTTGCACTGGATCGGTCTCCCGAGACAAGTTGTAACTAACGAAGACCCAGCTAGATCCTACACCAAGTTTCAGTGAGCCTCAAAAGAGAGGCAGTTACACCTTGTCCATATGGGTAAATCATTTTCTATAAACCACACGAACAAAGACCAGTTTTACATTTTGGATTTTTCCCCTGCCTTTTCAAACTGGTCCTCAGGAAGTCACAGAAGAGTCACAAGCATGTTTTTCTGTCCGACAACATACTGATTATTGCCCCAATGTTCAGCCAATAAATCAATCATCAGAAAATCACAAATCACTTTAGTCAGCTGGCTCTGGTAACTTGTGATGTTCATGCACCATTAGCTGTAGCCCTAATACTAATCAATAAATAGAATTATGAAGCAGCGTCCAGCTCAGATATTACAATAGAGTATCTTGCCATAAATGGAATCAAATATATACTAACAAAGTAAGTAACTATGAGCAATCACAGAGGCATGGTAAAAAATATAAATATATATATATATATATATATATATATAATATATAAATAATGCCTTCTACAATAGTTGGCAAATAATAAGTTGCTTTGAGGTCAATCGAAAAAGAGATATTGTAGAATGAAGTTTAGGCAAGAATAAGTAAAAGTATATTAACNCACAGTATAATAACTAATGGAAGTAGGAAGGCATAGTTATATTTAGTGAGGTTTGCATGAAAAGGGTTGAAGAAAACAGAAATATGGTAAAATGTGAGGAAGTTAAAAGGGTGGGAGGTGGACTGATAGTTTAGAAGCAGGCCTTGGCAGGCTGGCCTGCTGCACTTCACACAGGAGATTCCTCTGTCAGGAATGTGACCCATTTTACATTCACACAAGCATTCAGAGCAGGAAAGCACTGAGCATGCGCGTGATTCACTCTGTGTGAGGGGGGAGGGGCACGTGTCTGTAATCTTCACATTGTTCAGAAACCAGTGTGCATGTGTAGCGGTGGTTGTATGTGCTGCCGTGTGAGGCCTGTGCCTCTCACGGCAGGGTGAAAGCGTGACAGTAAAAGCAAACATTCATGTGGTGAATGGGGTCAAACTTTGCTTTGGGCAAAGTAGCTGCTTTAACTGGACAGACAGAAGAGCTACAATTTTTTCACAAGCATTTTTAAGAAGATCACTTACTATTGGTCTGAAGCAGGTCATCACTTATGACCCACTACAGTGTCTGTATCTGCAGAGACCCTGCCCTCTGCCTGTATATTCTTATTTTGCTGTGTTCGGGTCATTTCAGGGCATCAACCTTTGGGCAGTGGTGTGTAGCCCCCAGCCAATAACGGTGCGCAGGGTATGAGGTGCTGGACTCTATAAAAACGTAGCGACCAATTGCCAGATCGTAAGCACGTGGGACCACCAGAAGCGTGTGCGCTTTGAGCCGGGAAGGAGGGGCCAACTTTGAGTGCTGTGTTTTCAAACAGCAACCCACAAATCCTACTGGTTATGCTTTTAATAATTAACTAATAGTGCTGTTGCCGCATTTAGCTCTGAAAATTGCTTTTTATAAATCACTCCAATGGCATTTTTACTCTAATGAAGTTTTACTGACTTTTATGGAATTTTACGTATGCTACATCTTTAAAAGGTGTTATAATCACCTAAATAATTACTCTCACCTTTTGCTGACAAGAATTTGCTCAGTTATAACTAATAATGTATTGTTGTAGTAATTCTGCATGTCAGGAAGACAGTCATCAGAATTTATTTTTATCAGTATGTAATGTATATGGGAAATCATTATCATGACTGCATGAATTCTGCACGCTACCAGTGCAATAAAAAAACCTCTAACCCTGAATCTAGTCCAAGGTAATCTCCAGTGTCTAAAGTGTTAGATATCCCTTAGTCATAGTGTTAAAACCTATTATTATACAAGCCTTGTTAACTTCTGGTAATTTGCCAGTGTATTATGGTGAAGTAGACACTTTTAACTTCAGACATTCAGTCTCAAGTGCAGACATGCCAACCAGCGTGAATTGAGCTGCACCAAAAAAAGCAAAATGGGGAAATGGTAAGTTTTCTGCTATGCTTTGCTGACAAATGCAACAAACATGGCTAGCAAAAGGGAAATTCTAGCCATGTCTCTCAGAAAGGAAATGACAGAGGCTGTAGCTCAGGTAACAGTGTGAAAGGAAATTGCTTTGGCTCTACTCCACCAGGCCTCAGCCTGGTAAAGGCAAACAACCTAAACAAAGGGAGATGATGACACTTGCAGGAGAATGCAACACTAAGAGTGACTCAATTAAAGAACATTAATAATTATATATTTATAATAAGAACAATGGTTATCCCAATTTCATACCTGCAGCTCACACCAAGCCACCTCCACTGTGGTCTCAGTGTCCAAGCCCTTGTAGACGGTTTTGAAGGAGCCACGTCCAATTTCTATATCAAACTTTAGGAAACGCCCATCTGGTGATGTTCCCACTGCTTTGGTCTCTGCCTCTTCGATATCATCCTGCACTTTTTTCTCAGCTTCTCTCTGCTCTGCCTCTGCTCGTGCCTTGGCAGAGTCCTTATCTTCTTCCTCCCCCTCTTCTTCTTGTTGTACCTTCACCTCAGTGGTGCTTTCAGGTTCTGTTTGACTTGGCAATTCTTTTCCTAAGCCTGGTGCGGAACGGGCTGCTACCACCACCTCTCCATCACAGATATCTGGTACAATGGCAGGCTCTGAAGGCACTACATCCACCTTGGCTATTTGTATATTTTTTCCTTCTTCTCCTCTTCTTCCACTATCAGCAGACTCCTCATTTTGAGCTAAACGTGGTTCAGCCCGCGGCAAATGAGCAGCAGGCGCAGCAGCATGTTGCCGCTGGGTGACTGCTTCCCGTGGCTGAACCCGTTGAGGTGCAGGGATGGGGATCTTGCTGGGTAAAGGGAGGGCCAATGCTGTAGCATTGGAATCACTGATGACACTGCGGCGCAAGAAACGGTGTTCAGGGTTACATCGATCACGCTCCATGGTGTGATGCCGGCGTCTCACTTCTGCTGGCCGGCATTCACTCACCATCGAATCAGAACCAGAACTGGGGCCATTTCCACTCTTCTGAGGGGGAGCCAGGAACTTCACCATTTTGTCGTCTGGCTTTTCCGACATCCCACCACCCACACTACGAGTAAGGGGGTACAATAACTGAAAAATTAAAATAAAGATACTTCCATGTCCGCCATATAGGCTTATATAAGCAGTATCGATCTGTGCTTTAAAAAGAAAAAAGATAGAAAGTCTTACAACTCCTATCTCCGGCTGTCTTTTTTATCGCTCAAAGACAATCTTTATATATATAGTGCAGAGATTGGAGGTGTGGGATGGGAGGTGTTCTCTTGTAAATGGTAAAAGATTGAATACCACAGCAGAACACAGAGTGCTGATGTTGATACACAAGTCTCTTTAAGTCCACATCATCCATCCTGTAAGACACAGGGTGCAGCTTCTATCAAGCATAAGGAATCACTGGTCAGGAACAAACATGCACAGCCTACGACAGGCACCAAACTTCCTACTGCAGGCAAAGGCAGGATGGCCCGACACTGTAAATATGCTCCAGTCCAGTTTCACTGCAAGAGAAAAAAGAAAACAAAAGCTGCTTGACCTGTTTCAGAAAGTAGCCAACAATATGTCAAACGTCAACACGATTTGTGAGACACCAGCCTAAGTGTTCACATGTAGAATTTACAGTATAAATAAAGTTTAATAACATTGCTTTCATCAGAAGCACAGCTGACAAACAATACATATCTAATGCTCCAGACTTAAGTCTGCTGTGTGCATTTCAGTGTAGTGCATTAGATAATTTTACGATTCACTTTTCATTAATGAACGAGATTTGTCTTTAAGGTTCCCCCAATCTGATCAGCTTTGCTGTCTTCCCAAGGACATGAGATATAAGGCACCTGCTTGCATTTACAGTGGTTTTATTGCAGGTCCTAAGAGGCAATTTTACTTTATTTTTCAGCTGTGCCCAATCAATATACCATTCAGCCGATTTGTTTAGTAAGCATTAAGCGTTTATCTATATCTATAGATATGCATTTATAAGTATGTAATGTGGCACAAATCCCAAATGCATTCCACAGCTCTTCAGAATGACACACTAACCTCTAAATGCCTCTCATTTGTTAAAGACTAGAAGTAACTAATTGAGCACAGTTGACAGCTGATTATTCCTCAGGCTCCAGTATAAACAAGAAACCACATATACCGCTACTTATGAGGTTAGTGAATATTGTCTGAGTAACTAATATTATTACATATACTAATATAGGTCAATTGTTGAACGTTAAAGCTGCACAAAGCTATAAACCCAACAACATTTAAACTGTGGGTGCAAAAGACCGGTGCTATTTAATATGACTGTTTTAGTAATTGTTAACGCTTTTGCATCATGACATCTAAACATGCAGGCTTGCAATGACAATCTTATGGCTTATTATGCACCTATACTCTGCCATGGTTGCAGCCATTACCAGCGTAGGCTACCACAATGTCAGAACCAAACCTGGTAATGTTAGCAGCAATAACATCCCAAAAAATAAGAGCGAGTAAACACGGCGCGAGTTAATTAAATTAGTATTTTAATTAACGTAAACCATGTCTTACGTACCTATTTCTTCGCCGCCTTATAAGTGACACCACAGCCATTTGAAATGGCAACATCGAGCATACAAAGCAAGGAGGAGCAACGGCTCTTTGTTAGCCTGCTAACGAGCACAGCTAGCACAGAGCTAGTTAGCTGACGTTAGCTGATCCCTAACCAGTGAAACGTTAACCAACGATGAATGATTTCCACGTCACGTCTTTTTTTTAAAAAATATATTCCGCCCCGGTGTTAGCAAGTCAGCGTAACGTTACAGACATTTCACATAGCGTTGCCATTTTTAACGTTAAGGGTTAGCAATTAACACTAGCGTTCACTTTATATTGATAACTTCACCGTGTCCAAGCCGTGCTAACATACCGGATACGTTCACTCGGTATGACGCCGGTTAAAAAGCTACAAGGCAGTGACAAATAGCGCCACTGATAGCCAGCCAGCTAACGTTAGCTAGCTAGCTAGGCGGGTCTTGCTGATGGCCTAAAAAGCTAGACCCACCTCCTGATTGCCCCCATTCAATTTAACGTTATCTGAACCGTTAATAACACTCTCGCTTCCTTTACAGTTGTTGCGCACTTGTATTATTATATTTACTAGCTGGTTAATGGCGGCTATTCATACACCATGGATAACGTTCCGACGTTAATTTCTGTTTGATAACGTTACGCTAGCAGCTGTTCGTTGTTAGTCTGGTTTTGCTAACAGTTAGCATTTCTCGAGCGGTGCCGGGTGGCAGATATCGACCTACCTCAATATCGTATCCACAACACAACTGACGGTCATCGGCGTAGAAATGGTCCCCACAGCGTGAATCCGTCTTCGTATATATACAAGGGAATACATGTACATTATCCTCAAGTGTCAGGCAGATAAGTGACCCAGTTAGTGAATATCAAAGTTGCGATTTGTGGCCTTACTGACAAACAAGCGGCGCAGTTGCTACATATTGACGAAGAAACGGGTTTTTCCGAAAGCGCCTGCGCTACTGAGGAATGACCTCATAACCATAACACACACATGCATATATATCACTTTGATTCACCTTCGTGGTATCAGTTTTGTACCTGATTCTCTCATCACAGTGGATTTATGTATATTAACAATCAAAAGCCATATGAATTCAAACTAAAAATACATGTGTAGGTCGTATCAGATATCACTGATTCTACATGCTTTAATAAGCATGCTCGAAATTAATTAAAAGAATGATCACTCTGAGAGTAAACATAATTTTGGGATATGTTAATGTAAGGTATTAATTGGGATAAAATGTAACCATTACCATAAAAATTCTGTATACCCCCCAAAAAAGTTTTCCTGCATATCGTGCATAACACATAGCCCACTAGTTTTTGTTTCACGCTTCACTAATGTGGATGTCAATTACTTTTTGGAGAAGTGAACCTGAATCACTCACTCTTCTCTTTTAGGTGTCATTTTCAACATTGTTAACACAAGTTAAAGCTGTTCGTCAAATATGTTACAAACAGCTTTAACTTGTATATATCTTAAAATATATTGTCAAATACGATACAATATATTTTAAATGTAAAGACCAAAAAACGATTTTATTGCAAGATTGTAAAGGGATTTTTTTTAAATTCACAAATGCCTTTTTTCTGAAACAAACTCAGTCATGTTTACTTCCTGCAAGACATTACATATTAGATATATTTTCAAAAATGATTAGTCTATATACAATTAAATGTTATAATTTAATTTTAAAAACACTTCAACTTTTGTTTAAAATGTAATCTGCCTTTATTGTTTATTTTATTGTATTTATTTATTTATTTTATTGTACATTCCATTTATTCTGTTTGACGTGTCTGTTATGAAAATTGGAAAAGGGAAACTTATTTAAATTAATAAAGTATTTGACAAAACATATTATATTAAGCCCCGTTGACAAATTATAAGATATGGTCTCATTATTAATAAATTGTTTGTAAGCCTAGAGGTCTGCTGCTCATGTTCAAATTTCTTTCAGACTACAAATGACTGGAAAAAATAAAAGACATTTTATTCTGTCATAATGAGTGGCTAATATACTTCCTCGGCATACTGTTGTACATCCATATAACTGAATTTCGTTTATTGAATTTTATGAAAACAATCAGCAAGACCATTATATTTTTTTGTAGCTACCATTTCGGAGATACAATTTTCCTACAAGTAAACACTGCCCCCTGCTGGTATATGTTGGCTAAACATGCCATATGTGTCTCCTTTTATATTATTTCACACAAAATGAAAAGCTCATATATTCACAAAGTCTAATCAATATTTTATTATTAATATCAGAGGAAGATGTTCTAAATTATGGCAAACTACATTTTCATCGGTGCCTGCTTATTGAATTTAAATATGAAACACTCCAGAGTTGGACCACAACTTTTACCCATTCCATAATATTTATTCAAAGCTATGTATTGTTGGTCAAAATGTGTATAGGTGTGTTTTCTGCTCCTGTCTATTCACCAGGAGCTCGTGACCGCGCGTTTAAAATTCAAGCGTGGCGAAGAAGACTGCCGTGCACGCGCACAGGAGGCTTGACGTCACTGAGGCGCCCTGGCTCTCCTGAGCCGCTGGTACTGCTGGCGAAAAGATGGGAAAATCAGATAGACATCTATCGACTGATTAACATAAAATGACGGTTTCTGCAGCAGATTTCCAGTTGACAGAGGATTCGGTAATGGCACCGGTTTGAGCTCCACCAGACAACGAGAAAGGTAGTTTGTTTGAGGAGGTTTTCACCACTGGCTATTGTGTTAGCGAGGAAAAAAAAAATAGAGGTTCTGCTTGGCCACATAAATTGGATGGACTAGCCTCCATATGTCACGGCGAGCTAACGTTTAACGTATGTGCATTTGATATTTTAGCTCTTTGCTTGATGTTTGCTAGAGTCGCAGCTGAAGAATGAAGAAAAGCGTAGGTTAAAATGAAAAGCCGTTCAGTAAGAGGTGGAGGAAAATGGATATGGTTTGATGTGGGTGTCTCCAAAGCAGATCCTGAACGGTGTCGGCAGGCTTGTGTGAAATGCTTTAATTCTGGGTTAATGTGTCACATTTTGACACCACATTTAATGAGCTTACTACATCAGATATCTAGCCATCTATATGACATTGTGTTATTTATTTTTGTATTCAATTTTACAAGCAGGGAGTTTTTTTTTCCTCCCAATGTCCACCATGGACAATCCCCTTTTCCCTCCCTTGCTAGTTTTAATCCATAGCGTCAGCATTTTGGAAAAAGAAAAACATTCAGAGATTCAAGATTTACTCCGTTGACAAAATCTACCAGCCAATTTACACACGTCTCAAGCAAACGTGAATAATTTAAGGATAACGCGTAGTTAAAGCTAGTAATGTCACCCTTGACTGTTAGCCGGTAACGTTAGCTGCTAGTTAGCAAGGCCACGCAGACTGCCCAGTTCAACGGCTGTTGTGGAAATTCAGTTAAAAACTAAACATAAACCAGAACAGTCTGATACATTTCCGTCCACAAAGCTGCTTTTAGTCCAACTCTTGTTAAGTTAGATACCATAATTTGGACCGACAAGGCTGACAGAAAGGTTATAACTGTTATAACGGTAAAGCACTCAACCTAACCTTTTGTTAAGGATCAATGGCAACCAAACTGCTCCACATCTATGTCCTCAAGTAAACAGGTATAACAGGTGGATTAGCAAGGACTTTGTGGTAAGGGACCCCATCTGAGAGGAATTCTGTTCTTAGACATGACTTTATACAGTTATATAACTGTCTGTACTGCATGAGGGGATCCAGTAAAGACAGTTAAACCTAATCCCTACTCATTCTCACTGTGTTAAATGTTAAAAACAAACATTAAATGTTCTATTCCCTATTTTGCTGGAGATCCCTTTAATAATGACCCCCAGACTGCATGTTAGAAACAGCTGGCTTGTTTGATATGGGAGTTTGATGCTGATTCAGTTGAGTTTTGATACTACTCTGTCAGTTTTACATACATTCAGATGTCTTATTGATTGATAACAGGCACCTTATGTATGCTATAGCTGTGCAATTTATAGGGAACAACTGTGTTTTCTTTGCAGATTGGTGTCATAATTTGTAACACTGGATAGTTCCTGTTGGAAGAGGAAAGTCTGTCAGCATTTTCTGTCCCTGAAAGTGGAGAGCATCAGACCTCTGTTTTATCATGAGCATTGTGCCCACCGTCTTCAGTTGAAGCAGGATCACCACCACGTATTCACACAATTGGTGAAAGTCACAACCATAAAATCAGCAAGAATAAATACAGATACTTGAGGTCGTGCTTCAGTTTTGCCATCAGCTCCGTTCTTCTATTTAGCAGAAGATGTACGGTAGCGCCCGCTCTGTTGGCAGAGGGGATGCCAACCATAGTGGCGGAAGAGATGGAGGTGGTACTGGTAATCAGGGATCTGGCCGTTCCCCTCGCCTTCCCCGTTCTCCTCGGATGGGACACCGTCGCACCAACAGCACTGGCGGCAGTGGAGGGGGTCCTGGAGGAGCAGGAGGCAAGACGCTTTCCATGGAGAACATCCAGTCCCTCAACGCTGCGTATGCCACCTCAGGACCAATGTACCTGAGTGACAATGAGGTTGCCATGGCAGGTGACCACCTTCCCAAAAGTGGTGGGACAGTGACGACCATGGGGAGACAGAGGGTGACATATGGGTCAAGGGGCAGCAGCAGTGGAGTTGTGGCGGCTAGCACCCCGAACATCTCCACCTCAGTGCCTGCCAATGCTGTGCTGCCTGCAGGCATGATGGCAGGTGATGCTCTAGCTTTTGGGGACCACCACATGGCCTCCACTGTGCCCCATTCTCTAAGGCAGGCCAGAGACAACACCATACTTGACCTGCAGGCCCAACTGAAAGAGGTATTTTGCTATTTTCTTTATCAAGGATATGGAATTTTTGACAAAGAGGTTGTCTTGCTCGGTTCGACAGACCACATATACAGGATTTATGTGCTACTTTTTTATCTTGCTTTCTCAGGTTCTGCGTGAGAATGAGATGCTGCGGCGAGAAGTGGAAGTTAAGGAGAGCAAGCTCAGTTCCTCCATGAATTCCATCAAGACCTTCTGGAGCCCAGAATTAAAAAAGGAGCGAGCGCTCAGGAAAGATGAGGTTTCTAAGATCGCCGTCTGGAAGGAACAATACCGTGTGATTCAAGATGAAGCACAGGTGAGTGTTAGCTCATATTTATATGAATAGATGGAATAGATGTTTTTGGCTCAAAAGACCTGTTTCTGATCTCATCAACTCATTCCTCTCAATCTAAATTCAGTCATTAAACTGCCTGGGTTGAACATGCTGATGATGAAAAAATGCCTTTCACCCAGTGTGTCAGCTTTAGTACAAGTGTGTTTCTCTCTCTGCATAGGTTAGAGGCAGTTTTGAACATCTAGTTAATCCTCTTATATGCAGCTATATGCCATGCTTAATAGATGAAAGAGGCCATAAGTCTAATGGATGCATTAGCATTTCTGTATGTTTTAGACATTGCTGGATATGGTGAATAGGATAAAAATGTGGAGAAAGTGCAAATTTAAAACTGTGTATATGTATGATAGTTTAACCACTGCAGAAAATAAGAAACCAACTTAAGAAGGTTGTTGCGGTAGCAGCAATAAAGGAGCTGTTCTTTTGATTTAGTATTTTGGTTATGTGCCGTTCAGGAACTTATTGTTCTCTTTTGGTTTATCATATGTTTTGGACACAGGTAATTTGGTACATTTAGGTGGAAAGAAACTAGATGAATACATACCAAAACTGCAGAATTCACTTTCAACACTTTTCTCATATATTCTCATGGATTAAATCACTCAATATAAACAGAAGTGCTGAGAGCTGACTAGGTTTAGATGGAAGCAAATAAACATATTGAGTGTCTACATGTGATGGATGTCTGTCTGGTGTTGATGGCTTTGATTCCTTTTTAATTTTTCAATTACAAGATTTTATTAAGTTCCTTTTTTTAAAACAAGGTGTGACGACTTTAGCATTGAGTCCTCACACCTCCACTTTCATTACCTGTTAAAATTAAGTATACAACCATCTACCAGACTTATTATTGTAGAGTTGAGTGCAGAAACCCAACATTTTCATATGCCTTCTGTGTCCACTTTCACTTGTTTTTCTCTTCCTTGGCTCTGGATCTTAAGTATAGAGATACTGGCTTTGCAAAATTTGAGGCCAATTGCTCAGCAGTCTGTGTCAGCCTGCACACATGTATACACACTGTTTGCACACATGTTTTAACAAATGTGTATTTAATAACGGTAAGTGAATAAATGTAGGCACATGGTCTATTTTTAAAACCCACAGGATGTTGTGGGAATTGTCCAAATTAAGTTTCATTAATGAAGAGAAATAGTCTTTGTTTCACTGTGATTCTTAATGGATGGACAGATCTGTATAATTTGCTGTTTTTACTCCTGCTGAGTCACAGAATCACAGTGTGGACTAATTCCCAGTAATGCCCGACTAGCACAGGGCTAATCAGTGGGTGCTGTAATTTAAAGATGTCTGCTTTCATATGTCAGCCTCCACCTCCCATGCTGGCACGCATACAGCAGAAAGCACGGACACACACACACACACTCAAAGGCATTTGGCTAATTACAGCTTCGGTTAAACTGCATGCCCTTACTGAATGCATATGTCTGCAATTGTATGTTTACGTCTATGTGTATAGTTTTGATGAGTTTCTGTGCTTGCTACGGTGATATACGTGCTGCCCAGAGCTTTTCCAAAATCCCTACTACAAGACATTTATGCCTGTCATTCTCTATGACAAGTGACTGCTATTACCTAGCCTATAATAGTGTGAAATAGCTGTCATCAGGTCAGATACTCACCTAATAATCATCAGTTATTTCTTGCTAAATACTCCTTGTAACATGGATAAAATACCACATTTATCATAGTGTTGTGAGATTTTAATGATAAGAGAGGGAGACTCAAAAAAGTATGCATCACACACTGAGCATCTTTAACATTTTGACTTGTATACAATTTGTCCAGTGCTCTGGGTGATCTGTAGCAGAGGTTTGGTTCTGTGTACACTGTGTTGTTACCAGTTGTGACTTAGTGTTTGGATCACTTTAGTCAGTGCATCGCATCTCCTGTTCGTTGTGCTCTCTCAAACGCCCGACTGTTATCTCTCCTCAGGCAGAGAAAGTGAGAATATGGGGGCTGAGGATGGGAGAAGGTGTGTGTGTGTGTGTGTGTGTGTGTGTGTGTTTCCGTGCTTGTCCGTGCATGCATCTGCCTGTGTGTATGTTGCGGGGTGGATCGGTGCAGTCACAGCAGTGAGTCAGCCTTAGTCACGGGGTGGAGAGGGTGATGGAAAGGGAGGGTTAGTGAGAGGAGAGGTGAGAGTATTGGAGGGAAGAGATAGGGTGAGGGAAGGCAAGGTAGATGAATTGTGTGTGTGTGTGAGGAGGAGAATAGTGCGTGCTGGTGGAGGGAGAAGGAGAGAATGACAAAGGCAGGAAAAGGGAGGGGGCTGGAGGAGGAGGAGGAGGAGGACGGAGAGAAACGAAGGCAGACACTGACTTCTCTCTTTGTTCTGTCGTCTGAAAACGCTCACTGCTGGTTCAGACCAGAGTGTAACACAGCCTTGTGTTACTGTCTCACAGCAGCTCTGCCAAGTGTCCGTGGCGTCAGATGATACAAACAATGCAATACTATACTGGGCTGATTGTGTTTCACCACTTGTATTTCTCTGGGCATGAAATGTAACACTGTCCACAAAGCCCAGCTGTTTGGGGTGCATCTGTCAGGGCATTGCTAAATTTCCAGTCATGATTAGAGGATGATTTTTAACTGGCTGTAACACAATATTCTGCCAGGATCCTTTCCCATGAAGTGGGATGGGAGCAGCCTCTGTATTATTCAAATAATCAATAAATTTCCTTCACCTCATATACCCCTGTGTAAATCATTTTTATAATAGTCCAGCAAACAGACAGAAGAACAGATGAATGTTAACAATATGTGTCTCTTATTTGTCTGTAGCATCTCCAGATGACTGTTCAGGCTCTTCAGGATGAGCTGAGGATCCAGAGGGACCTGAACCAGCTTCTCCAGCAAGACCCTGCCAGCCAAGGCCGGGACCTGGCCCTGACATCTGAACCTACGGAGGAGAACTACCGGCGGCTACAGGCCGAGCATGAGAGGCAGGCCAAAGAGCTCTTCCTCCTTAGAAAGACCCTGGAGGAGATGGAGCTGAGGATTGACACACAGAAGCAAACCCTGGGAGCCAGAGACGAGTCTATTAAGAAGCTACTGGAGATGCTGCAGAGCAAAGGTGGGTATGAGCCTCGGGAGGGTGGAGACGTGACTGTTTACACGTGGCAAACACCTTGGCTGAATGTTGGAGCCAGTGCAGAACTGTGCTACCGAGCGGTTCTTCTGTTGGTCAGTAGATTCTGATTCTTTTACAAAACTGTATGAAAGTCAATATGAAAACCAGCAAACTCTTTAGAACACTGAGTCAATATGTTTCTTCCACAAACATTTTGGGTCTCAAAAGGTTTTGATCTCAGGCTGTCACAGGCTTGTTCCCCCTCAGCTTCACCCAAGCTCTCTATCCCGCTGGCCAAATATGGGTTTGTTTGCTCCATAAACCACCAACCATGATGCATGCTTTAAACCCAAGTATGCTTCTGAGGCCAGGAACATCTGAACGCTTCATGCAAAGACCTTTGCATAGGTGTCTCCAAAAAATAATTTCATCTTATGGTCTTGGGGGCACAAAATACCAGAGATATCACATTTGACAAACCAGATGCAGGAAACTAAGAAGAAGCCCAAAACCCACTTAAACCCCAGAGAAAATCTTAAAGAAATAAAATGAAAACACACTGGCAAATACATTAAATGTGGTGTGTTTTAGCTATTTGGTTATTTGTTTTTGTTTCATGTTGGCTGTGGAGTTGTGTATCCAGTGCTTTTAGAAATCTTTCCCTGCTTAACAGATGAGCTTTTGTCTGAAGCATAAAACAAAGTCTCAGCTCCTGTGTTAGCCTCTTTGAGTTAATCACATGACTTATGGTTGGCTGTTACAAAGACTTAACCTTTTGACTACATACATACCACATGTTTTTCTACCTACTTCATCATGGTAACCAGGTTGTTATGTATCCTGTCTCAGGGCCATCTGCCAAAGCATCAGAGGAGGACCAGGAGCGGACCAGGAGACTGGCTGATGCAGAGATGCACAGGCATCACCTTGAGAGTTTACTGGACCAGAGAGACAGAGAGATTACTGCACTAAGAGAAGTAAGGTTCCAGTCCAACCATGGGAGATATAACATTACATTTCATTGGTCTAGTTATGTTGTTTTCTCTCATTTATATTCTGATATGAAGCTGCACATGAATATTTTATACATACACGCCACGTGTTCTGTTTCATCTGACCCAGCAGGAGCTGCACCGCCGATACGAGGGAACCCCAGAGTCCACCAAAACTAAGGCTCTACAGACTGTCATCGACATGAAGGTGAGGATTTAAATAGAGAAGTGTGTACGAGTATGTTTGTGGTGTGTTTGGTCACAATGTGCATGCTACGTGTATGAACTCCTCTTCATCAACCCCAGGATGCAAAAATCAATTCAATGGAGCGGAGCCTGAGAGACATGGAGGAGGAGCTGCTAATGCTGAAATCCAATGGACTTCTGAGCTGCGAGGAGCGTCAGGAGGAGATGAAGCAGATGGAGGTCTACCGCAGCCACACCAAGTTCATGAAGAACAAGGTCTGAGACAACATGAGATGGAATTTAGTTTGACTGAACTGTTGAAGTTCTTGGTTGGCTCATACATAAAATCTTAAATTCAGAAGGAGTCAGGCTTCTCCCAAACAGATGTTTTTCTTTAACATCTGTCAATCTTGAATTCATTAGAAATTTCAATTTGCTAAGTTTCATGTTAGTCCCTCCCTCTTTCTTTCCCCCATGGCCTCATCTTTTTCAGATGGAGCAAGTGAAGCAGGACCTCTCCAGGAAGGACACTGAGCTGCTTGGTTTGCAGACCAAGCTGGAGACGCTCACCAACCAGTTCTCAGACAGCAAGCAGCACATTGAAGTCCTCAAGGAGTCCCTCACTGCCAAGGAGCAGCGAGCTGCCATCTTACAGACAGAGGTACAGCAGATACATATCTATACACTCTTGGAATAAGTATACAGCAAGGGCACTTTAAGGGCACATATGTTGTACAGTGAGGGGAGAGATTTGTTCCTCCTACTTCAGACCGATAGCACTACAAACAAAAGCACAGACGTTACCATATGTTAAGGAAGTTTTTCTTTACTTTTGACCATTTGTTGTGGCCCACCTTTTCCTGCCCAGGTGGATGCTTTGCGCCTGCGCTTGGAAGAGAAGGAAGCAACTCTGAATAAGAAGAGCAAGCAGATACAAGAAATGTCAGAAGAGAAGGGCACCCTCAACGGGGAGATCCATGACCTCAAAGACATGCTGGAGGTTAAGGAGCGCAAAGTTAATGTGCTTCAGAAGAAGGTGATTTGGGCTGAGAGATGTTTCAAAGATCTTGTGTCTTGATCTGTTGTCTGAAATGACCATAAAGATGCACTCGTCGTGCTATAATGTGTGTCCTGTGGTTGATATTCATTTTGACTGACGGTGGCTTGTGTCTGCTGTGCAGATTGAGAACCTGCAGGAGCAGCTGAGGGACAAAGAGAAGCAGATGAGCAGCCTGAAGGAGAGAGTAAAGTCTTTGCAGGCAGACACTTCCAACACAGACACTGCTCTCACCACACTGGAGGAGTCTCTTGCAGAAAAGGTGAGTTTATGTCTGCACATGTCAAGTTACTTCTGACTATAAATTGTAGATTTAAGTTATTTGTGCATGTTCATTTGTAGCAACACATGTGTTGGTTGGTTATGTTTGTGAAGGCAGCACGTGTGATGGTTTTCTCCTCCTAGGAGCGCATCATTGAGCGTCTAAAGGAGCAGCGAGACAGGGACGACCGGGAGAAGACGGAGGAGCTTGACTGTAACAAGAAGGAACTGAAGGAGTTGAAGGAGAGACTGAGCTTACTGCAGGGAGACCTGTCAGACAGAGAGGTGAGAAACGGTTGCAGGAACACAAGCTCACACAAAGACAGGCAAACTCTTGTTTACTGTGATTCTATTTATACAGTGAAACATTACTGTCAGAAATGAGCATCAGGTTTTTTCCATTAGTCTCACTTTGCGATGAGTCATGGATGCCTGTATTAGATCGAATGTATTTTCGGTCTCCTCTGTCCTACGCTCCGTTAGTTTGATAAGCTGGAGCAGGTTCATCTATATTTCTGTGTATGTGGGTGTGTGTGTGCAGACGTCTCTGTTGGACCTGAAGGAGCATGCATCATCCCTGGCCTCCTCAGGGCTGAAGAAAGACTCCAAACTCAAGAGTCTGGAGATCGCCTTGGAACAGAAGAGGGAGGAGTGCCTCAAACTGGAGAACCACGTTAAGAGAGTAAGATCCTCAAATAAAGAAAGGCAGCTCAAATGCAGGCTCACCTCGACATGATGCTGCTAAATGTTTACTTTTATATGATTATTTTTCATTTTCACTTATCTAATCCCTACCTGCGGACACTCAAGTGAATACAACTGCCTTTTAACTGGCATCCTGTCCTTTGTCAGGCTCAAAATGCAGCCCTGGAGGCTCAGGCCAACACTGAGCTGGCCGAGCGCATTAAGAACCTCGAGCAGGAAGTGGCCCGCCACAAAGAGGATTCTGGGAAGGCCCAGGCTGAGGTGGACCGCCTGCTGGAGATCCTACGGGAAATGGAGAATGAGAAGAATGACAAGGACAAAAAGATCAATGAGCTGGAGAGGTGGGTGGAAACATGCATGTTGGCGACTCTGCACCATGTGAGCTTTTCCCTTGTCACTCTACAGTAGTTAATAAATGTTTGTTTTTATATATATATATATATATATATATATATATATATATATATA
>NTHP01000312.1:722272-738093 GCA_003416845.1 Oplegnathus fasciatus | reverse complement strand
TTTGTCCAGAAAATGAATGATTCTTGTGTTTGGGTTTTCTGATTTAGCTACATGCCATGTTCAAAAAGCCTGTTAAAAGAAACTAATCCATGCGTTTCCTCTCCAGTTGGAGCGGGAGCTGGAGGTGTGTGAGAAGGAGAGCGGGGAGCTGCAGGAGTACGCCAACTCTGTTCTCCAGCAGATCGCAGACTACTGCCCCGATATCCTGGAGCAGGTTGTCAATGCCCTGGAAGAGTCATGCTGACAACTCTGACCTCAGACACAAACCCGGCTGACCCCTGGTCTTCACATAACCTGTAGCTGAGCCCGGGCGCCCCTACCTCCACTCAACGAGGCTCCTGGAAGGATGAGAGA
Organism: Oplegnathus fasciatus; assembly: GCA_003416845.1. Taxonomy (NCBI): domain Eukaryota; kingdom Metazoa; phylum Chordata; class Actinopteri; order Centrarchiformes; family Oplegnathidae; genus Oplegnathus; species Oplegnathus fasciatus. The sequence continues at coordinate 737,739 of NTHP01000312.1, read as the reverse complement.
AAGCTGGGGCATTATCTCACCCCACTGAGCTCTTCTTCCTTGCTCCCCTCGTCCACCCTGGAACAAACTTTCACGACTCCTAAGTGCTTTCCTGTCTCATGTATCTCTCTAATGTCAGGCCTGCAAAATCGAATTAGGGATGTTCACAAAGTCTGTGGAAGTGTTGAGCAAATATCAGATTACTGGCTGCAAACTGAGGTCCGCTCGTTTAATGACAGCCCTGGCAGATGGTGGAGTCGCGTGGGAAGAGAAGAACAAAAGTACACACCTAATCTCATATCAGGCAGACAACAGCATGCTGGAGGTTTGTGAAAAGTTAAAAGCTCCCCCTTTAGCATTTGTGAACTCACCAAATTCGATTTTTGCTTGTAGCAAGCACACTTAGAGAAATATCATCGCACACCCGTAAGTCTGGGACAGGTGCGTTGGGATAGAAAGGATTTCAGATGAAAGAAGCAAACTTCCGCACAAAGTCTTGGAGTATACTGCCAACCTTCCTCTCCCTAGATGCCTTCATTCACAGCAGGAAGTGCTAGATCAAGCGCAGTTACCTCACCCATTTCTATCTCAGTCTTTTACCCCTTTAGATTCCTCTCACAAATCTTTCAAGTTAAAAGGGGTAAATGTTTTCCTTGGGGCAGGAAAGCACTTTTTGTCTTCGAGAGCTGGGGAGCTGCTACATCTAGAGGGGAGCAGAGAGGAGCTGAGTTCAGTGGGGTCAGTCATGGAGCCATGTAGATGCTTGTTTTGTATTTTAGTGTTCCCTAGTTAGAAAGTTAGAAATACAGCTACTGGTGGCCGATCATCTGAACACTTAGGAAATGCCACTTTTTAACCAAATAAATGCAGCATGTTCTCCAAATGTTTCCTCTCCCAGCTCGGAGCTGTGGGTGTGTCACTGTAGCCAGGATTAAGTTGTAGGTACGTTTTTCTTTTGTTTGTTTGTTTGTTTTTTTTACTGTGTAATCTGTGGCTAGGTCATTCAGAGGGGGATGGAGGCCTCAAGGGTCAGCTTTTAGTTACGCTACGTTCTCAAAATACGAGTGAGAGAGAGGAAACAAAAGAAAAAAGCTTTTATTCTTGGTGACGTATTCATTTTGAGATGGTTTTGCACACGACGTCCACTTGTTTATGAGGTATGCAATGTTTCTTTTGAGAACGTTCTAGTGGCCTTGGAGCATGCACAGAGATCAGTACTGGACCTAATGCAGGGATATTTATTCCTCTGTAATATTGGTGCTAAGGCATGATGTAAGAACTGTTGATCATCCAGTCTCATCCAAAGTTTCTATAGATGTTACTTAAAGCCCACCTGATCTTTAGTTTGTCGACTGAATCACCGAAGAATACAAGCGATGCCCCTTTTTTTCTTGTATTTTTCAGATCACTTACAAAATGCAAGTGATGCCTCCTTTTATTGTATTAACTCTTCAGGGCTGAGGTTTTTAATTACTAAGTGCATCTACATTTACAGGAAATGAGAGTCACTTTTCAGCAGATTTTGACTTTTTAGATNTTAACATATTTTCACCACATGGTGATGTAAATGTATTATCCTGAGATTCCAGTGCTGTTGTCTTTTCTTACCTGTTATGTCAATGGTTTCTGTTGGTTGGTGTCAAAGGCAGACTGCCTCTTATGGATAAAAATAAGTCTCCAACCATCATGGCCCTCCTGCTGTTACAAGAGGAACATAATGTAGCAACAAAGCAGTGGAGTTTCCTAACAAACTTTCCATGTGTGGTTGATTTACAGATAAATTTGGGTGGTTTTCTGGTTTTGGAGGATGTTAGTTGGATGCTTGTTTTTGTACTTCCTGTCTGTCAAACCTCTCGGAGTGGAGATTCATTTCTCTCCGTCCCTTTTAACCCCCTGACCTTTCACCTCTGGGTCCAGAGAAAGTAGAAAGCATTTTAAAAGTGTTTCACTTCCCTTACTTTGGCCTGTGTGTCCCTGCCCTTGCCTTAATGTCTTGTCATCTCTTTTTCTCGACTCCTTATTGAGGAACACAGAGCTGATTTTAAGGGGCTTCTGTCAAGTTCATGGTATTTGTTTCTTTTTTTCCTTTTGCATTTGTATAAGAAATGTACTGCCTTCTGTCTGTTCGTGTTAAGAATCAAACTGTGTAAAAAGAAAGCAAAACAGACATGTTTGTGAGTTATTTGGATTTTGTATGTAATGTAAATAAATAAATTATAAGCCTTGCTTTCGTGTTTCTTGCATTTTTTTGTTCCAAATGAGCCACAGAGATAGACCCCGCTGTTCATCTCATTACTCCCACTGGGAGCTCCACCCAAATGTGTGAATTTATTCTTCAACCAGTTTGAAGACAAGCCACTGATTTCACATTTTTAGCTGTTAAGGATTTGATTTAAAGGTTTAAAAAACCTTGTTAGATCTCGTAGTTTTGGACGGTAGCGCCTTTATTATTATATTTTAATTGTGTATGGCGTAAGTGCAGCTGGCATCAAATTAAAGTTTTTTAACCTGTTTCTTCTGTGCAAATACTGACTTTTTTTTATTTTGTTTGCCCAATCAGAGGCCAGTGTCGGCTACACTCCTGTGGGTCTAAGACGGTGCCAGAGCTTTGCTATATGAGGAACGTAAAAGCACTTTGTCACAAACAGCTTCTCTGTGGCTGTGACGCTCACATTTCATGTCATTCAATCAACTGAAGTGAAAAAATAATCCTGGATCAAATCGGATGAAAACTTGTTGAAACCACAATCTCACCACGAGGTCCATTTAGTAGCTCTCCTGGAGCTTTCAGTCGTATCATACAACCTTCCTAAACAGATAAGAGTTTGTCCAGTTGCAGTGGATTTGTAGCTGTTTGATTTCTATTTTTCAGAGCACTTGAAACACCAATGAAAACCTCCAGAACAGAACAGCTACTAAATGTGGAGAAAATGTGTTTTCAACTGCTGTTTGCCAAAGTCAAGGATACAAACTTTCAATCTCAGGATGAAAACTTATTTGGAAAACAGGATGTCATCATAAAACAACTAAACTGTGTGCCTTCTGTCTTGCCAGCTTCTTCGTGAATCATCCCAAAATTTTTCTATGCATTTTCCTCAAGCGAATTCTGTAGGATTACTGACCTCGGAAAAGTGTGCATACATGAACCAAAATGTCTGTGGCCCTTAAAGCACTCATCAGTATTACAGTTAGAGCCCCGAGTCCTCATAAACTTAAGGAAGGAAAGGCGCTGAGGTCTCACTCAAGGGCAGCTAAGCAGGGTAGTAAGTTCCTAAATGGTTCTGGGACACAACTGTGTATTATTATTTGAAGTTTGTCCTCATTCCAGTGGGAATCAATAGGACACTTTGTTCTCTGACTGTAATTACATTTAACACGACTCAAACATTATCCAATGTTTAAATGTCAGCTTATTAAAGGTCTATGAGGTGTGAATTCCCTTCAGCTGCACAAGCTGAATTAGCATTACCTGCTGTGAAATGATTAAGATGACAATCTCAGTCTCAATTACATAATTAACTCAAGATTTCATTTAGCGCCTTGAAATACTAAAAGTAAGAAATCAAAAGGCATTTTTCTGATTACCTGGTGCTGCATATACATAAAAAAAATGGCTATGAAGACTTGAGTTTTACAGATGAAAGATGCAAATGGTGCCCTAAACTGCACAAACACAAGAGATCTCTGATCATAAATCAAATAAAAATAAAAGTGTTATAAACTCTACAAGTAAAACACACAAAACTGAAACATATTTGCCATCTTTATTCATAAATATCACTACTGTATGAATATAAAACAATCTTAAATTACTGCTTTTTTAAACAAATACTCTGACACTATCGTTGGAAGCTCCTCAGGAGAAAAACCACTGATAAACAGTTTTAAGGTATTGCATATAGCCTTGGCAGCTGTTAATTACTACGCCTTACTGTAGTTGTGTTGATGAACCTTTGACAGAGTAGCATACTGGAACATCTGATACATACTTATTTCCTCAGGAATATGAAACAGCCAACTATACATAGGTAAACAAAGACAGACAGGAGTGATCCACCCACTTCAATTTGAAGTACAATTTTGTCAACAACAGTCATTCAATACAAAAAAATATTGGTTACACGAGTAAAAAATACATCAGCCAAAAAGAAAAACACTCTATCAAAACTTCAATCCAAGGTACTCCAGCCTTTCTGTTAAGAGTTAAAATGCCTAACTATTAATCTGCAATGAGAGTTTTTAAAATATCAAAACCTCCATTGGTATGTAAGTCACAAAAATATGCAATGTAATCTAGTATTCAGCGATAGTAGGCACTCCTGTGTTTGATGGGTGAGGTAGCTAGAGAGTAAGAACTGTACACAGGCTGAGATTAAACAATGCACATCAAAAGAGAGCACAAGACTGAAACTGAATTCGAGTAAGGGTGGAGTATTGCAGCGGAGGTGAACAATATTCCAGTGATCAATGCTGAGTCCCTCTCCTTGTTTTTAGTCACAGTATAGAAGGTAAAATTAAGAATGGATACAGGCAGTCCCTCTCAGTACACAACTGAGCACTATACACAATGAAACACATGTAAAGGAGGAGAGCTTTCACCTCACTCTCTCACTCTCAGTCATCTGCCACAGTCCCAGGTTTAACACTTTAAGGCACGGGAGCTGTGTTATCCTCTCCAGACCCCTCTTGGTGATCTTAGTACAACCGTACAGATCGATCCCTGTCAGCTGGGTCAGGTGGTCGGCTATCAACTCCAACCCTTTGTCTGTGATCCTCACACACTGTCCAATGTTGAGAGTCTTGAGTTCGTGCATCTGGCGTACCATCCTGTTGATGCCATCGTCGCTGATATGGCAGGAGCACAGAGAGAGGGACTTGAGCTGATACAGCCCCTGGGCGATGTAAGCCAGGCTCTGGTCTCCAATCTTGTCACAGAAGGAGACATCAAGTCCAGACAGCCGGAGGGAGCCCATGGCCAGATGCATTATCCCTGTGTCACTGATGTTATCGCACGACCGCAGGTTCAGGCTGCACAGGTGGGTCATGTGCGACAGGTGGATCATCCCTGCATCGGATATCCCTCCGCAGAAGCTGAGGTTGAGCACTTTGAGCTTGTTCAGGCCCTTTGAGACATGTTTGAGAGAAAGGTCCGTCAGCTTCTGGCAGTCCTGCAAGGTTAGCTTCTCCAGGGACAGGCAGCCCTCCGCGGCGCTGCGGGTCATGCCGGACAGGTGACCGATGCCCACATCGGACACATGCCTGCAGCTGCGCAGATTAAGGCTCTTGAGTCTGTGCAAGCCCCAGGCAATGAGCAACAGGCCTGTGTTTGTGATGTTGCTGCACCCCCCAAGTTCAAGCACCTCCAGGTTTTTGAGGTACTGGGCAATCCTGCCCAGGCTGGAGTCAGTGATCTGTTTACAAAGGCTGAGGTTCAGCACCCGCAGGGATGGGATGTCCTGCACAAAGGCATGTCCGAGTCCGTTGTCTGTGAGGTTGAAACACCCACACAGGTTAAGGCTTTCGATGTGCGGCATCCCCTGAATCACGTAGCTCAGACTTCTCCTCAGGCTGAGGATCTGAACTTTTTTTATGCCCCTGGTCTGCAGGCTGGGGAACAGAGACGGGTTGGCTCGCCGCAGATGGAGCTTGGCTTCCACCCCCCTCCACACAGACTTGTGGTAGGACGCGTCCCTCCAGGCCGCGCACACTTGGGCTACTCTTCCTTTGTCTTTAACGTCCAGATAACTGAAAATAATGGCCAGGATCTCCGGGAAAAGGCACGATATATGTGTCTCCATTTCAAACATGACTGCGGGTTGACTGCTTTTAGCAGCAGAGGTTGATTGTGAGCGACAGTACTGTCGTGGTTAGCTCGCCGAAACTCTCCTGCCGAAGTTGCTGGCTGGCTCGGCAATGTTAGCTAGTGTCAGCTAGCATACGAACAGGCTAACTATAGCCAGTTAGCTTTGTGTGTACCGTAACAAAAACCCACCCATCTCGTGGAAGAGAAGCGTACTGTTGTATTCAACAAAACGATGGCATAAAATGACCACTATACTAACCGCACAGTTCTTATGTTGACAACGTGGACGCAGAAGCAGGAAACTCCGAAAGGCAGTCGTAATATTTACCTAGCAGGCTAGGCTAACGCTACTGCGCCGCTAACGTTAGCTTAGCTGTCTAAACTTGTGAGCTCCAAAGCCGAACAACCTCCTCGTCCAAGCTGTCCAGCACAACTCCTCAATTACTCCAGCTCATAGCAAAGCGTGTCCAAGAACTTTTTAGTTTGCAGAAATTTTCCTCTACAGAGCTGTTTGCTCGTACGGAGGTGACTGCCAGGCTCCTTTACCTTCTGGAGCATCCCGGATCTCTACAAATGAATAAACCAGCTCTGTTAGCTTACAGCGGGTCCACCACCGGCCAGCGGCCCCTAGTGGACGTGATGAGTACCGCTACTATCACTGCTGGCTGCATGACACCATTATAATAATACACAGCAGTAATAATATATGGCTGTGTTAAAATACTGTAGTGTCCATCCAGCAACACAACATTACGCGCTTTATGAGTGAATTAGAACAATAATATGTGCTTGAACTATATAAAGTCTGTTTGTTTCAAGATTCAAGATCTTTATTGTCATGTGCACAACAATTACAACAATATCAATGACATTTTTAAACCTCAGGCTCCCCCAACAATGCTCAAAATATGTGTAAAGAAAATCACACAAGTAAAAGAAGAACCTAAGACACAAGATATAAAATAGTGCAAAAGATCAACATATAAAAATAGAATATAGTATATATATATATACATATATATATATATATAAAATATAACACACATAAAAAAATAGAAAATAGAAATATAATACTGGAAGGCAGGTGTGCAGAAGTGATAAAATGAATAAACTAATGTGGACAGGTTATAGACAGGATATGAGACAGTCATTGCACTAGTTTAATTTAATTTTAATTTATTTGTAAAAGGTACAATGTACATTAATCAACATTCAAACAAATGTAAATGCACCTGAGTTAGCTGAAAGGCTAGTTTTCATTGGCAGTCCCTTTGCCAGATGTTGTTAGGCAAAATACAGTATGTACAATAGTTAAAAATATACTACATTGTGCTAAAATGTATATACAATACAGTTAAACAACATGAGCAGCCAAAATCCAAATAACAGATGATACAGGTAAAATATGTGATGAAATACTGTGATGATTAAACAAATGTAAATATATATATATATATATATGTATATGTATATATATATATATATATACATACGCATACTGTAAAAAAAAGTGATCTTATGTTTGTACTTTATGTGTACAATGACAATTAGCAAATTATATTGTAGGTTAGGAATTTTGTAAAACAAACAAACAAAAACAAAACAAGGTGTTACACAAGAAAAGGTTACACAGGCATAATTAATATAGTCCACTCTGGCTCAGTATCAGAATGAGAAGTTTATTGGGTGCTGACACTTTTTTTTAAAGAAAGAGTAAACATCATAGTTATACAGCTTTTGTGTACAGTGCGAGTGAATATAAAAAACATACATTAACAACAGTACAACGCCTGGACAAACAAACATACAGGTCAAATTCTAATGTTGGAATATACTGCATATTGTATGGGAGGCAAATTAAGTTACTATACAGGAGCGAAGCACTAAAGAGCAAGTAACTGCTCATGTGTTTTCCTAAAATCTAAAACATCACAAGTTAATGAACATTAATTTCTTGTTCTCGATATATTTTGAATCCTTAAATCTAGACTTGGAAAAGTACGATTGTGGTTTTAATTTCAATTGGTTTCCATTCATTAATATTCGCCCCAAGGCTACATTAAATCAGATGCGTGTTGTTCTGTGGTGTTGCCTTGCCTGATCAAGTTCTTTATTAACATATATAACATAACATATTTGTTCATAGGCCTGTTATGTGCGAAGTTCATATTTTTTAAGTAAGAGCATAGAAACGTGATATTTTCTTTCTGAAGTGTTTACTGGTGTTTAATAATTGTTGTAATGCTTCAACCAACATGTTTGTTGAAAATAAATTGTTTGGTCTGTCTGCTAAGATACTATTAACTTTTGCTTGGTTCTTTAATGACTGCACATTGATTTGATGACTGCATATGGATTTTACTTAAATGTATGGTCTATTAAAAAAATATATTTGGATAGAAAACAATAAATGAACCCAAAGATTACAATAAATTTACTGGTGAGTATTAAAAATTAAACGCATTCTTTTCGACAGGTTTACTAACTAGTAAAATCATGTATTCTGTGCTGTATTTAGCACATATATCTTATATCTGTATTTACAATATACTTCTTGCTATGGCAACAAGTGACAACTGATGTTACCCGATCCGTACATCCAGAGGTTTGAATAACATAACGGTTCAGAACAAATATCTTCGGACCACACAACTGCCTTTTTGTTCCCCAGTCAGCTCAATCTCAGGTTCTTCAGTGGGTTCATGCTTCCTGGTTCTCCTGTCACCCAGGCATTGGTTGCACCCTCTCTATTCTCAAACGTCATTTCTGGTAGTCCTCCATGGAAGCAGACACCCGGTCCTATGTGCTGGCCTGCACAGTGTGCTCCCACAGCAAGACCTCACACTGACCTCCTGCAGGTCTCCTCCGACCTCTTCCCATCCCTGGTCGTCCACGGTCACACATCGCCCTGGACTTTGTTACCGGGTTACCCACCTCTCAAGGCAACACGGACATCCTCACCATCGTCGACTGCTTTTCTAAGGAAGCCCACTTCATCGCTCTTCCCAAGCTCCCCTCCGCTCTTGAGACCACTGAGCTCCTGGTGCAACATGTCTTCTGGCTCCATGGGATTCCCTCAGACATTGTGTCCTACCAGGTGCCACAATTAATTTCCCAGATCTGGAAGTCCTTCTGCCAAGCTCTTGGTGCCGCAGTCAGTCTGTCCTCTGGGTTCCATCCTGAAAGGTCAACCTGAAAGAACCAATCAGGAGTTGGAAGCAGCCCTTCGCTGCGTCACGACCACCAGTCCCTCCTCATGGAGCTCTCAGTTAACGTGGGTTGAATATGCACATAACTCTCTCTCCTCTTCCGCCACTGGTCTCTCTCCCATTGAAAGCTCTCTAGACTATCAACCACCCTTGTTCCCAGCTCAGGAGGGAGAGATTGTGGTCCCTGCTGTCCAGAACCAGCTGTCGCAAGGTTTGGAGAGAGACCCGAGCAGCACTACTTCGAACTTCGGACCAGAACAAGCACATTGCTGACTGCCATCGCACCCTGGCTCCCAACTACTTGCCAGGTCAGAAAGTTTGGTTGTCTTCAAGAAATATCCCTCTCGAAACAGACTCAAAAAAACTCTCTCCCCGTTTCATCAGCCTATTCGAGGTAGAAAGTGTTATTAACCCTACCGCTGTCAAACTCAAGTTGCCCAGGACTCTGAGAATTCACCCCTTTTTCCATGTCTCTCAGTTGAAACCAGTCCCCTCCAGCCCTGCTCCTCAGTCTGGTCAGCCACCGGAGCACTAGAACCCCCAACAAGTCAGTGCAAATCTGAGATCTTCTGGTAGTTTATTCCGACACTGGACAGCATAATAACTAAATGCAGCAGCTCCCACCATGTTTTGCTCTAATTCTAGGAAACAAACCTGTTCCAGATGACCAAATAGGCCTGGGGGGTTCATATGGCAGAAGTAAGACAGAAATGTATTTTGGCCCTAAACCATTAAGTGATGTAGATAACCAGCAGCAACTTAAAGTTAATTCTCTGACTGATTGGTAGCCAGTGCAGAGACCTGAGAATTGGCAAAAGGTGTTCAGCTTTCTTAGTCTTTGTGAGAACTCTAGCAGCGGCACTCTGAATGAAGCTGAAGCTGCCTTCTGACCTACATGAGATGAAGGCATGAATTAGTTTTTCTAAATCCTTTTCTGAAATGTATCCTCAAAGTCTCGTTATATTTTCAATAATAGGCTGACTTTGTTATTAACTTGATGTGGCTGTTATAATTGAGATCTGAATCAATAATAACGCCAAGATTGACTCACTGACTTGTTTTTTTGACTTAAAAGAAATGGATGAGAATCCACTTTTTCTTCTTAAGCACCAAAGACAATTATCTCAGTAAAGGTAAAAATGCTAACAAAAAATAATAAAAACAATTCAGATAAGACAAAAACCTATGTGTTGTGCCAGCATCTGTTGTCAAAAATTGATTTTTAAAGGAGTCTTTCGCGTGTCAAATCTGCCTGTGATATGCAGCACCAGAATGCAAAGCTTCACCAGAGTTGAGCTGTACATCAGGGGCTGGTTGCATCAGTTCATAAGTTCAAACCCACAGAAACTGAGTTATAATGTAAGTGTTTGCTAAATGGAGATTTTCGCATCACTGCTGTGCCGCCACCCAAAGGAAGATGTTGCTTGGCACAGAAAAAACTTTAAAAGGGATGTTGAAGAAGCGAGTCGACAGGCAGGAAGTAAGTAAGCGTAAAAGAGGTGGTATTTATGAACCAAAGATTACTGAAACAGAGGCAAAAATTAACCCCAGAAAATTCAACAAAACTAAATTAAGCTGAAGCAAAAAGAGAACAAAAAACTAATGAAAGTTGCAGCCTCACAGCAAGCTGCCACCTCCTTCCTCCCCCATCAGTGAATGGCATTTTACCACCTCAGCCTCACCTAACTGGAACCTACCACCTGCCCAGGTAAGTATAGGGTGAGCTAAACGGAGCATCAGCATCAAACAACATACATCACAAAAATAATGTGAGATTTAAGTGACTGCTGACACCACAATTTATTTATGGGCACACATACAAACTGATGAATGCTGCATGTCATTTACTGCAGACCTATCTTCCTTAACAGTGGCCAGGTCCTCCCTGCCAAGAGGACATAATGATTCAAACCTGTTTCCACGATCCCTGATTGAGCAGCTGCTCTACCTCAACATCCCAGGTAGAGTAACAAAAAAACAAAAACATCACACACACAATAGGATGAACCCCTTTCAACAAATCAATCCTATGAAACAACAATCAAACAAGCGTGTGTTATAGTATAACCTAATTGATAATCTATCAACAAACTGAAACATTGGACTGAAATTAATAATTAAGCAGATAAAAAAAACACTGCTGATGTTGGGGAATAGGGCCTAGTGAAAAGGGAGCTTTTTAGCTTCACATCTATGTCATAGCCCCCCCTGTCCTGCTATTTTTACAGCCATGTCTGAACTAGTCGCAGCCACTGACTGATCTCCTGTCTGTGTGTCGAACTATTAAATCTGTCCAGGTCCTGGACTTGTGGGTTATAGTGTTTGTTGAAGGCCCATATAAAAACAGAAACAACAATATCAGACAGGTTTTTGTTTTTAATTTACCACCCTTATCTAGACATGGTAAGTGAGACAAACAACAAACTTTTCAGGAGGACTATGTTCAAAGGGTGCACTTTTAGTACTTTGTGCCAAAGCCCAATCATTTCTCAAGTTAGTTTTAGTTCCCCAGTTCAGACTGCACTGGGTAGATGAATTATATAGGCCTACAGTGTGTTGATTGTATGTGAACACATGCATCACAATTCCACATTTTTTGTTGAAAATGTCCTTGGCTTCATATGAAATAACATAATAGCACATTTGTACATTACTCTATGGGGGAAAAAAGGTACATCCCCAGGCACAATTATGCTAAATTGACAGTGATTTCAAGTCAAGTAAATTTTTATTTACTGTATATACCCCAATATCACAAATCACAATTTGCCTCAAGGGGCAGCATGATACCCTCTGTCCTTAGACCCTCGAATCGGATGAGGAAAAACTCCCCCCAAAAACCCTTTAACGGGAAAAAAATGGAAGGAACCATCAGGAGAAGCATCAGAGGAGGGACCCCTCTCTCAGGGTGGACAGACATGTAATAGATGTCGAGTGTACAGAATAAACCAACAAAATCACAGTGTAAATAATTTAGATGACAGAAATGTAGATTGTAGAACAAAAGTGAAGAGGATGGATCCAGGAGGACATCGAGCAACTTCAGGGATTGCCTGATCAGGAAGGACCCGAGCAACACCACCTCCTCTCCACCATGAAGACCTGGAAAGAGGACAGGCCGCACAAACACATAAGACGCACGGCATTCACACAGACAGAGACATGATAACATGCAAACTAGAGAAAGGGAGAGAGGAGGAGAGGCTGAATCTCCAGATCCACGATGAGGCACCGACAGCATGGAGAGAGAGAGGTTTTTAACTGTGGATGGTTATTGTATGGATCATGACAAATGGAATCGCGCACAATTACACACGGAAAAACCGTGAGCATTTGGTCTTCAACATAACCAGAAAAGTGACTTCAAGTAAAAAGAGTCATTATCTGCTCTTGGAAACATATTTGAGCAGCTGACTTCATATTTTAAACTGTGTGAGTTACAAACAATAACACGTTTTCTCTGAGGAAAACTCTCCACCCCAAACTGTCTGTGCGTGATGACGGGGGGGAGCACCCTCCTAAAATGTATGGTAATGTATTCTTTCTGATCTCACAACGTGCCCAAGTGCGCCACAGGTGCGCCAATGGAGCCGATAGCCACCAAATGACCAAAAGTGCGTTTGGCACGCTCCCGACGCACTGCGCAGGGCGCACTTAACTGCATGGCCGCGCCGCTGGGTTCACAAAAATACAACCCTCGGTGTCATCTTGTGCGCACAGAGCAGCAACGAATCCGCCATCGACTTGTGGAGGAAAGGATATAAAACCAAACGCTTTGCACAGAGAAAGATAGACTGATTCTGAGGACAGACATAATGGACGTCTTCAGTATCTGAAATATGATCCATCATTAATAACGTATCCAAGGCAGCCCCCCCCCCTGCTGAAAATAAGTTCCCGCGCGCATGTATAGCGTGTATGAGGCCTCATTAAGACAACATGCTACGTATTTCATTACCATAACCAAAATAATATATATGAATATTTACAATCTGCAGGGATAACTCCCAATGTTGCAGTTCTTGGATTCATTTGCAAGGAAATATTAAAAACAAAAACATTTCTGAAAACAAACAAAAAAAATGTTAATCAGCTTGGGGTTGGAAAATGTCCACTGATAAGAATGTCATGACGTCACCGCTGATCAAACGCTGCAGATGACGCAATAAAGGCAAGGCATGACGTCACATGTAGCTGTTCAGGAACAGAGCAAAGATGCTGAGAACTTATTTCTGATGGATTATTCTGGAAACAACCAACTGTTATTTGAAGGATTTTGAGGACTTATAAGAGACTTAGAAACTTAGAAACTAATCACAAATACAAATAGCTAGTTTTTATCTTAGCTGAATTTATTGGCTGATAAATTCTCTCTTTTGACAGGCTGTGAATATTATATATATTAATATATATCATTCATAAGTATGTCTCAAGATAATTTCGACGCCACTCTGCGTGGTTCTGAGATAGCTGAGGAATCACATAGCCTGTATGTGTCTGAGGAGGTAGAGACATCTGAGCCTTGGAGGCTTCAGCAAAGGAACCGTGAGCTCCAGTCAGAGGTAAGGGCACTTGAGTGTGAGTTAAAAGTTATGAGGGAGAGGGAGACCCACGTTACACGACAAGCGCAAACTTCCCACGAAGAGGTCGAAAAACTGCGTGGCCAGTGGAGGGAGCACAATTCCCAGTTGGAGGCGATGATACTGGAAATAACTGATCTGAGGGCTGAGAAAACCAGGCTGCACGTGTCGGTCAGTGAAAACAAAGAGCTTAAGGAGGAACTGGCCCGGGTCTCAAACCTTCTGCTGAATGAGGAAAGTATCAGGGAGAAAAATGACTCTTTCATAAGAAAGCTAGAAGACGAGAAGTTGGTTTTGAGGGAGCAGAGCGAGAATCTCAGTGCTGAGGTGGCCCAACTCAAATGTCTGAATGAGACCAACCAAGCAGAGATTGAACAGCTGAGGGCACACTGCTGCCACAGTGATAATGATGAGCTATTACAGAAGGTGGCCGCACTTGAACACCTGAAAGAGATAATGCAGACAGAGAACAAAAACCTGTTGACGGCAATGCAGGATCTGCAAGAAAGTGAGGACTCCCTAAACAAGCTGAATAAGACCATCAGTGCCGAACTGGCCCTGCTTGAATCTCAGATAGACAAAAAACAGGCAGAAACTGAACCTCTGTGTGCAGACGTTCAGGATCTGCAGGAAAATGAGAGGGTGATAAATGAGAGGAACAAGAGCCTGACCGATGAGGTGGACCACCATGAATCTCTGAGAGAGAGAAAACAAGGAGAGATTGAACATCTGAGGGCAGCAGTGCGCGATCTTCAGTGTCAAGTAAGAGAAGCTCACGAAGTCAACAGGGATAAAGATGAGGTCATACAGAAGCTGACCCATGTTGAATCTCTGATGGAGGAAAAACAGGCAGAGCTCGAAAGGTTGAGGACAGCACTGCGTGATCTTCAGGAAAGGGAAGACTTTCTGAACAAGGAGAATAAGAGCATTGTCAATGAGCTGGCCCGACTTGAGTCTCTGACGGCAAAACTAAATGAGGAGAATGAAAACCTGAAGACAGCTGTGTATGATCTTCAGACCCAAGTGGAGGAGGCTGAGCTAATGATCTTCAACGACGATGAACTAATAATAAAGCAAAGTGAGGAGACTGCTTATAAGCAGCAAGTGATAGAAGAGCTTTCCATCCTCACAACCAATATGAAACAAACAATGGATCTTAAAGACCAGCTAGAGACAAAGCAGGAGGAGGAGATATTAGCTGAGGAGCAGAAGGATGAGAGGCTCCTGGAGACTGCACCTGAGGAGCAGAGAGAGGAGAGTCTCCTGGACATTGCATCTGAGGAGCGGAGAGAGGAGAGCCTCCTGGACACTGCACCTGAGGAGCAGCGAGAGGAGAGCCTCCTGGACACTGCACCTGAGGAGCACAGAGAGGAGAGCCTCCTGGACACTGTACCTGAGAAGCAGAGCGATGAGAGCCTCCTGGACACTGCACCTGAGGAGCAGGGAGATGAGGGCCTCCTGGAGACTCGTTCTGCAGAACCTCAGCAGCTGGAGACTCCTGCTGCTGCCGGAAGTTTGTGGCGTCGCTGTGCTAAAGGCCTGCTGAAATTAGGTTTGCATGTTGGCATCACCACTGTAGGTATACTTCTTCCTGTAAGTATCATGGCCTGCAGAGTGCCTGCCAACAGCTGCCTGTGGGACTGTGCCTTCCACCTGCTGGAGCCCTACTGCAAATTACAATACGCAGTTCCTCCTCCCCTCTAAACAAGACTCCAATTTTCAACTCCACCTTAAATCCTAAGAACAGATTCTGCAGTCGAGGTTCAGCTAATTCCCAAGTTAAGCATTTATAAATATAAATTATGAATATCTATATATATATATCTACATATTTATATTAATATACTCAATATATTATATATATATACATATATATATATATATATATATATATAT
>NTHP01000312.1:690953-704867 GCA_003416845.1 Oplegnathus fasciatus | reverse complement strand
CCACACACACACACACACACACACACACACACACTCACACACTTTTTCCTCCCCTTCACTCTCCCTTCCTCTCTCTCCCATGATGAATCAGCTGTCACTCAGGCACCAGTCCAATCTACTGATAATGAGAACTGCATCAACACCCTCTCGCCTCTCTTCCTCCCTCTTTCTCTTTCTCTCAATCTCTTTTTACTCACACACACACACGCACACACACAGATGCCAACTAAATCATCCTTCCTCCTCTCTTCATATTTCACACACACACCCAAACACACACACACAGACACGTGTGCGCGCCACACTCACATAAACTCATTCATCTCTCCCTCACTCATCCGTCTTATGATTCTCCTCCCCTCTTTTTTCCTTCCTTCCTCNCTCCTCCCTCCTCTCTCCTCCCTCCTCCTCCTCCTCTGTGCTCGCTGAGCTGAGCAGTCAGTAGTGGGACTGAGGCAAAGGAGGGAGGATAAAGCAAGAATAGAGACAGAAAAGAGAACAGAGGCACAGAAAAACAGATCATTATACAGCAAACGAGCAAGAGGCCGCTGAATGAATAACAAGGAAGGGATTACAAAGCGCAGGACTAAAAAAAGGAGAGAACGCCGGCTGAAGACTCTCTCTCTCTCTCTCTCTCTCTCTTTCTCTGACTCCCTCCCCCCTCTCTCTATCCTTCCTGTCACCCTCCCAACTCTCTCAGAGGCTCTCCCTCCCAGGCGATCTCCTCAGTAAAAGATGGCATGAGCACACTGTCACCCATCCTCAGCTTTTTTTCCTCGTTTTCTCTCTCGCCGTCACTTTCTCTCTGTCTCTTCTTCCTCCCTGTTTCCCTCTGATCCCACCACCTCTTTGCTCTACACGGGGTTCAGTCCAGAGGGTGAAGAGGAGGGGAGGGAGGTAGACAGAGGCTGACCTCTACCCTCCTCCCTCCTCGCACCCGCAGGGCCCGGAGAGAGCCGGAGCAGGGAGCCGTCTGATGACTTACACCAACAACGAGCTCCTTAACCCGGCCAACCACAGCTCGATCCCCCTGCCCGCCCCCTCCCTGCCTCCTGTAACCCAGACTCTTCTTCTCTGACTCAGTGGAGGATCCAGGACCATGTTTGGATTAAAGACTCCACACTTCTACCTCCCAGGTAAGACCATTTTTTATCCAGTATCTAATCTTTCTGTGCCGGTATTCCTTGTGCTGTCAGGCTGTATCAAACTGTAGGCTGGTCACATGGCTGCAGAGAGTGAATTTCCCTCTCATTCAATCATTCTTTTCAAGGCATAATTAATAGCTTGAGTGGTGTCACATTGATTTACTGTCTTCTGCCAGGTAAGGAGAGTTACCCTATGCTTCTGTAACAGCCACAGATACTACAGCCACTGTGTTGAATATTGTTGAATTTTGTTATTCAATTTATCATTTTGATCATTTTAAAACAGACAAAGTGCCAAAATTTCTCGTTTTCTTTGTTTTCTCAGCCAAAATAACATTTGCTCACAGTGTTGATCCAAAGATATCCTCCTCTAGGTTTTTTTTTGCTACTACTGTGAAAGTTAAATCTACAATTTGGAAATTTTCTGTAACCTAGACTACGTTATCTACGTTACACTCTTGATTTTTTAAATAGTTTTTTAATTGTTTATTTAATTTCTAGTTTTCTCAAAGTTGTTGCTATGCTATTTTACTGATATGGATCTTTTATCAATTTTAGGCTTAATTTTAGAGTGTAGCCTATACAGTGGACAAAAATGCCAACTTAAAACAAACTGAAACAGAGCTGAAACAACTAGTCGATTACTGTGATTGATTAGTCGATTGTCAACTATTTGATTATTGATTAATCGTTTAAGTCATTTTAAAATTTTTTAATTCTTTTATTCCAGCTTTATTTGGTGGTTTTCTAAATATTTTTGAGTTTTGGACTTATTTGAATACATCAACCTGAGCTTTGGGAAATTGTGATGGGCATTTTTTATTTTTTTTATTTTATGAAGCAAACCATTAATTGATTGAACAAGAAAATAATGAACTGTTTAATTAGAGTTAGGTGTGGCCCTGAAATAGAATGTAATAATTGTGACTGGTCTGTGGGGTTTTCTCTGTTTGTGGTTTGTCTCTCCTTTGCTGTGGAGCTTATGTAGCTTCCTATTAGCCAAACAGCCTGAACATCTATTGTCTGTAGTCTTCCAGGCAACTGTGTGACATACAAGAGAGCGCGGCCAGTGTTGGTGCAGACACAGGTGTGAGGTTACCTGAGAAAGGTGCTTAAGCATGCCTGATAACAGGATGACAGAACGACACCGACAGGAGAAAGGAGGGGGAGGGAGAGGTCAGTGAAAAGGCAGTGTGAAGGAGAGAATTAAAATGACAAGGCGAGGAGGAAAGAATAAATGTGTAAACTGGGATTTTGTTCATTTATAAGCAGTAAAGTAAATTATATGAATGATAATGTTTGAAACAAAACACTTCTCTTGCGTGACGGTAGACCTTCCCGACGTGTATTTCCCCCTCGACCCCTAACCCTGATCTCTGACCTTTTAGTTGTCTGGGCCAGACTGTGGTCAATGATTAAAAACCCTGCTGTGGCAAAAGGTGAAAAGTGAGAGAGGAAGGGGGTGACGAGAGAGAGAGAGAGAGAGAGAGAGGCAGGGAGAGAAGGATTGATGNNGTGAATCTTTCATGCTGATTTTTGAATTATACATCTGCTTTCATAAATGATTGAATCAGAGTCATTATGTGGTGCTTTGTCATTGTTTGTATATTTGTGTGTGTGTGTGTGTTTTCTATCTGCGCGTGCATGTGAACGAGAGAGGAAGAAGAAGAAAATCTCTCCAGGAAGCAACACCCCCCCCCTCCACTCTCGCTTTCATCCTCTTTTTTTCCCTTGTTTCCTAGGTCTCGCTAAATGTCTGTGTAGTGTGTGTACTTTTGAACGTCTGTGTGCATGAGTGTGTGTGAACTTGACTGTGTTTTTGTGCATGAGTGTAAATGGGTTTTTGTCATAGCTGGCACCTTCATATGTGTGTGTGTGTGTGCACCTGTCTGTTCTGTTTGTGTTTATGTAGGTGTGTGTGTGTGAGTGTGTGTGTGCTCTCTCATCATTCACACACTGGAAGATGCCCCAGCCCCCCTCCTGGTCCTAACTGCCGTTGCTGTGGAGACAGTGTCAGCCACACGCTCGCTCCTCAATGATCATTTGACAATGTAGGGGGTGAGGGGTAAAGGATGTGTGTGTGTGTGTGTGTGTGTGTGTGTGTGCGATGTGGAGCGATTACTGTGTGATTAGTCAGGGTAGAAGGAGTGGAGCAGAGTAAGGATGAGACAGGAATGGAGATTAGAGGCAACAATAGAAAATCAGGTTAATGATACATATTATCTACATGAAAATCTTTCATAAAACCATCAACGGGAAAAGAAAAGTGTGAGATAGGAGACATGACAGAAAGAGAGGACGTGTGTGTGTGTGTGTGTGTGTGTGTGTATGTGTGCGCTACATTCACGCGTTGTTACCCAGAGCACATCATGACCTTAACATGGTATCATAAGGAAAAGAAAGTGGCATTTTGCTATCTCCCACTCTCTGGACCCCCTGGTGATATGCGCCACACACATAACAGCAGTTTACTGTTTTCCCTGATCGCAATTCAAATGTCTTTTCAGAAATAATATTTTTTTGAAATCATGTATTCCCAGGAGAAGGTGCACCAAGGCTGCTGGGACTTTGCAAGTCATGAAATAAACAAAACCATCTTTTGCTATGTTTAAAGGATAAGGCAAGCGATATTCTATAGTCTTTTTGTTCTCAACAAATCCCATGAAAAGACCAAAACCAACACTGCGTTAGTCTGGCTCTCAACACTTTTTCACTTCCTTACCCTGTCTGTGGCCCTCGTCTACTGAAGATGTAAATCTTTAAAAAAGGCTCAGTAATTTACTAAAACTGCTGGGCACAGTAGTCTTTAACAAATGTTTCACAAAGAGGAGTTAATGGTGTATTATTGGGGACTATTTTCAGCTGTGGATTAATACACATTTGTTGACAATAAGAAAAATAAATGTTGTGTCAGTAGCACCAGAAGGCGCGATAATTCATCTCCACTTGCCACCAGGTCAAACCAGCTCAGATGTCTGCATGAAGAACGGACACACACTCAGTGACATTTGTGTTTCTGTCCATGTATGCATTCCATGCACCATGTGTGCATTTACGTACGCACACACATTATCTGCGGCCAGTCAATAGGGCGAGAAAGCCGGGTTGTTGACGTGTGTATTAGCCTGCCATATTTATTGGCTGCTGTGGTATTTTCGGGGGCTGGGTAGCTCTGTTCAACTTGACCTCTGCATTGATTTCCATGATATGTGTTAGAGCTACAAGGACACTGTGGCTTGTGATTTATGGCAGATGTCACATGAACGTACACACACACATACACATAGTACAACACACACACTTCTCACTCAGCCTCAGGCGGCCGCACTGTGAGCGCGGCATTTGATAACTTCACTCTAAATATTTTCCCTGCATTGCACAGAAGCAGCGGTTCTACAAACACAAATAAATAGTCAGGCTGCAGAAGAGTAATGACTTCAACAGATTTGAAAAATGTTTGTGAACGTCGTGGCAGTGAGAGAGACCATCCTTCCATCCAGGGAACTGCTGGAGTGTCATTGAGCAAAGGGAGGAAGACAAAATAGAGTTCAGAATAGCAAAAATCATTAATAAAAACAAAAAAAATCAACAGAAAGCTTAAGTTTGGAGCAAACTTGAATGTTGATGACTTTCAGCACGGCTAGTCCTGACAGCCTGCAATGATAGATTGAGGATGGTGGATCAGTATCCCTTAATGTGACTCTTTTGCTTCCCAATTTCTTTCTTTTTTTCTGCTTCCTTTTTATTTCTTACCTCCTTGTTTTTCATTTTACCTTGGTTAAGATGCCAGGTGGGCTCTGTGCTGCGGTGGAGCCAGAATTCAATCTCTGCTGTTTGAGTCTTTATTTTAAGTAGGACAACACGAGGTGTTGTGTGTGTGTATATGTATATATTTTAGTGGGTGGAGAAGCTGCTGGCACGCACACGTGTGTGTGTGTGTGTGTGTGTGTGTGTGTTTGGCCATATTTCTACCCTGTATGTATGTGCAGAGAGTCTTTGTGTTATTCATGCAGGGGGCTGCGGTGGGTGCTGCCTCAAAGGAAGCTGCTGTCAGCCTCTCTTGTGCTGTTAATTGTGTGTGTGTCTGCATCTTTGTGTGCAACTGTGTGCATGTTTGTGCTCACTAGCGTGTGCCGATGAAAACAGGGTCGCGGTGCTCCACCTCAAGGGCGCTGTTATTAATGAGATGAATAAAAGACCATGACAACAGCTTGATAACACAGAGGAGATAAAAACCACACACACGCGCAAACACACACACGCACACACACACATCATGTGGGAGCTGGACGACTTTCTCTTGCCAGGAAAAAAAACAAAACAAGAATAAAAGTGCAAAACAACCATAATCTATTTTTTATGTTTTCTATCCTCCAGAGACAGCGAAAATAAACCAGAAGAAGGGGTGTAAAAGAAAAGGAATGAATAAAACAACGTGTTTGGTAATGTCTCAACCAGAAAACAAACAAGTGAGCAAGTAAGCAAGCCACCCTAATTGGTCAAAGAGCTGGTGTCACTAATGAGCTCTTAATTAACAGAGGGCTCACTTAAAGCACATGTACACCCAGCAACAGCAACACACACACACACGCTCATACAGGCAAACATGCCTGCTCTGTGATGTTTACATTCATTTAGAACAAGCAAAAAGCTTTGATGTGAGATCTCACATGCAAGCACACATTCACACACACACACACACACACACACTCACACACACACATACATGCAGCCTGCCTGCTCACTGAACTGGGGAGATTGGGATAAATGCCAGCAGATTTTGACCCGAGGTGATAACGACAACTCGGGGAAGCTCACACACACACGCACACACGTTTTGCTGAGCAGACACACACACACACACACACACACACACACACACAGACATGACATGCACGTGCTCAAAGTACACACATACACCAACACGCAGAGTAAAACTGTAATAAGCAGTGCGGTGCATGATAACGAGCAGATGGCAGGAGGATTAGCCAAATGAAAATACAGCAGCTAAAATTTGCCGGCATTAATATCTTTTACAGGGAGGTGGACTCCTTAACACACACACACACACACACACTTACACACACGTAGGCAAACACATATACATCTACAGGGCTGAGTTAAACAGGGAGAGAGAGAGAGAACTCAGTCCTCTGCCCCCACTGGTCCTGCACCATCTGCATGTTCATGAACCATGTCAAAACATAATTGATTGAATGTGTCAGCGTGTACGTATGTGTGCATGCAGTGACTTTGTGTGTGTGTGTGTGTGCATGTGTGTGTGTGTGTGTGTGTGTGTGTGCAGGGAGGGGCCTCTACAGAGAGCAGGTTAACAGCAGTTAGATGGCGGTTACTGTTGGACAGGGCATGTATGCTTCATAATGCAGATGTGTGTTTGCACATGCCTTGCTTGTGAGGTGCCACAGCGCTCCAGCCGGTGGGGATGTGGTCCTCTCATACACACACGCACACACACAGACACACACAGACACACAATCAATGATGTTGCTTCACTGAGGAGCCTGTTGATTGTGGGCATGGCTCAGTCTCCCACCTGGCCGCACCATGTTAGCAGGTTTTCAGTGAACTTGCACATGTGACTACACACACATACATGTACACCCACACACACGCACACACGGTGACTTACAGTCCTCTCCATGTATGTAATTCTGCCCCAGCAGTGGCCAGTGGATGTGTATAGTCTGACTTTAAAGGGTTAAAGGGTCCCGTCACCCAAATCTCAAAAAGGTAAAAAATAAAAAGAGACTTCCCCCTGGCATTATCTAGCCATGCAGATATTTTCCATTTTATTTATTGAGTTTTTGAGGTATCCTTTCCTGGGATTTTAGCTGTCACTCCAATACAATGGAGGTGAATTTTGTTGTTGGTGCTCACAACACTGAAAAATTACATTTGTAAAGCTCAACTCTTTTGAGAAACGACATTCCAGCTACTCTGGATAATCCTCACTTTGGAATGGGGGGGGGATAATACCACAACATTTAGTTTTAATCTGTATCAAGTTATACCAGCGCCCAAATCATCAAGATGCATACAAATACCTTTAATTACAAAAATGGCTAATGTAACATCATGCAGGGGAAAGCCTTGTGCCATGATTTATGAGGCGAAAGCATCAATAATAGGCTGCGTCTGAATACATGAAGCATTTGATTTTACTATTCTTTGTTATAATAAAATGTTTATTATGTGTCTTCTTTAAACTAACGAGGTGGTTGTGAATGCATGCACACAACAGAGAAGCTAACAAGAGTGTTTACGTCCCCACAAACATTTTCTTGAGGTATTGATCCTTTTGATGAAAGTATCAATACTCAAAACAAGACTTAGTGTTGGTAGTATAGATCGATCCACCTGCCCTTACCTTGGGCAGTTTTCCTAATAAGATTTGGTACAAAGCAGTTTTAATGAACTGTTGACAGTGAGTTCTTAGTATCCAGAGTAACCATGACACGTCTCTGGAAAGAAACTTTGTGTTAGGGTTGCAGGGGTGGGTGGCTCATAAAACCAAAGCTATAGGGAGAAAATATAGCTCTTTTGGGGGGGATTATGGTGAACTGACCCTTTAATTCAGATAAAATTCAGTCTTGGATTCGTTAAACCCCGATCCCTTAAAGCATATCACAGCATACAACTTATGAAATACATCTGCAGACAGACTGGTGTCAGGCACTTTTTGTGGACAGCAAGTGGCACAAAGAAAAAAAACAACAACATACAATTAACAAATCAGGAAACTGTCAAATATGTTTCCACATTCTGTTGCACACATATGTACCCTCACACACACACACACACAGACACACACACACACACATCCACAGACTCACATCCACAGACTCACAAACACACACACGGTTACAGGGCACGTGTTTGCCCATGTGTGATCTCTCGCCACCTTGTTCCCCTTCTGACTGTATTTGCATAATCTGCATAATGATGCCGGCTTTAATTGCCCACGCCCAGGTAAGGGATCATGTGGTTAAGTGGGAGATCATAATTATGTAAATAATTGGCCTGACCACAGCAAGCTGCTACTCTCTGCCACCCATCTGGAGAGAGAGAGAGAGAGAGAGAGAGAGAGAGAGAGAGAGGAGGAGAAACATTATGAGGAAGAGAGAGAGAGAGAGAGGACACAAATGGAGGAGAAAAGAGGGTAAAGAGAAGGATAAGAGAGGAGGCGTGAGAAGGAAAGGAGGGACTGAGGTATGAACGAATGAGGACAGTTTGAGAGGAGATAAGTAAGTAAAAAGAGGAAACATAAAGAGCAAAAAGCAAAAATGAAAGAAGAAATGAATGATTGTTGACTTGTTCGCCCACAAGTTCCTGATCTCTCCTGTTTTAATGTAATGCTTGATTTAGTTCCCTCTTTTGTAGTTTATCCCCATGAGAAAGTTGCATCTTCAGCTCTAGAAAACACACTTATACACAGGAATTTTAAAACACCAGAACCAACGATGAATCGATCCTTCTAACAAGTATCACCTCTGTTAGCTTGATTTAGCCGATTCCCCTGTACCGCAGAGCTCCACTGTCGTCCAAAAACTATTACAAACACATCAATGAGCCATGCCGTCACTTTGGGTAACATGTTCCTTACTGAACATGAGCATTGTAAGTTTATTTTGAGTTGATCCCACACACACACCATCCTGCTGCTGTGAACACTCACTACAGCACAAAATGTTTATTAATCTGCAGTTGAAAACAGACCAAACACAATTTACTCCTGTTTAACACTAAAGGAGTTCAGCTGTTTTAGGTAATTACTTTA
The DNA here is from genome assembly GCA_003416845.1 of Oplegnathus fasciatus. Taxonomy (NCBI): domain Eukaryota; kingdom Metazoa; phylum Chordata; class Actinopteri; order Centrarchiformes; family Oplegnathidae; genus Oplegnathus; species Oplegnathus fasciatus. The sequence goes on along the minus strand of NTHP01000312.1, from coordinate 695,924 downwards.
TGCTTTAATAAAAAAAAAACAGCGGGCTCAGGGCCACAAATAGGCTGGAGAACTCATAATGTATCGAGAGACCGACTAACTAGACTTTTGGTCTGTTATAAATAATGCCAGCATTATCCTGGACTGAGTTTGATTCCTGGGCTCATTACTTAAGGCCCTTAACCCGCCAACTGCTCAGTGGCCTTCAGGGCAGACTGGGGTTGTACTGGGCAGCCACCAGCTGTGAATATGTGTAAATGTTTGAGTGTGATCAGAGTATTTCCACCCACCCATCAGGCATTTCCTGGAAAGGAAACCCACTTTGTAGATCAGGATCTCAATTAGGAAAACAGGTCACAGGTGTGATAAAGAGGAGTCCGATCATGTGATCACAAGCTGCACATACATTATTGCGTAGAGAAACTCAATCACATTGTACGTACAGTTTAGCATCTTAAATATACAGAAACTTCAAAAACTGATCAAATACACATTCAGAAGAACAAATAGGGAGGCTATGATATAAATAGTACATTAATGAGGAAAATGTTTAGAAAGTGTTTAGAAGAAAAAAATAAATATAAACAAATTTAATGACAACTGAACAATATGACTGAAAGCACCAGAACACAATGTTTGCTGTACTATAACTGTGAGGACCTTAAATTGACTTTCTCACCCTTAAACCCTAAATCTTATCCCTAAGTCTTGACAAACAAAATGTCCCCTTAAAGACATCAGATCCTGTGAAATGTCTTTATTTTGGAAGATTACAGCAGTACAGAAACACACACATGCACACACACACACACACACACACACACACACACACACACATGCCTGCCACTGTATCCGCTGCACAGATGGTAAAGGCAGCAGCCCCTTCACACAGACAAAGGGAAGGTAATTCTCTCTGCAGGACGTGAACAGAGCTGGAGCTGGAAAAGAGCAGCACACATCAACACTCCCCTCCCTGTTTCCTCGTCTCAGCCCCAGGCCAACAAACATCACAGGGGTAAACTGACAATGTGTGCGTGTGTGTTTGTGTGTGCACGAAATGTGTGTGTGTGTGAGTGTGCGTGTGCACGCTGCTGAAATAGGCTTGAGGAGGAGAGACAGGAAAAATAAGAGAAGAGGGGAGAGAGGGGAGAAAATGAGAGAGAGATAAAATGAAAAAGAGAGGGAGAGTGTAGAGAGGGAGGGGGTAATAAACAGGATTAGTGCTTATCTTTACAGCACTGTGTGTGTGTGTGTCTGTGTGTGTGTGTGTGTGCGTGTGTGTGTGTTTTGCCTGAGGACAGAGTGACTGACTCCAGCATTACCTTTGCCAATGTGTCTCCATCCCCAGGTATCTCTTCTCTCTGGACTCCCTCTGCTTTGTGTGTGCTGGTACACAATGTACTCTATGTGTGTGTGTGTCTGTGTGTGTGTATGTGTGTGTGGGGGCATGCGCGCGCCTATATTAAAACCACAGTTACTCTGGCTATAGTCTGTGTACTTTGGGAGTGTGACTTTATGTGTGTGTGCAGAGGTGAAAGTAAATACATGTACTGTGCTGTTTGGTGATACAGAAGTGATTCTGTCCTGCTGTGTGTGTGTGTGTGTGTGTGTGTGTGTGTGTGCACACGCTGCTTTGCATGGTGATTGTGAACACACCACTGTACAGTATGTGTGTGTGTGTGTGTGTGTGTGTGTGTGTGTGTGTGTGTGTGTGTGTGTGCAGCTGCCTGAGGATAAAGAGTGTACTCACCTCCTTGTTGCCTCTGCAGTTTGTCTTCACTGTCTGAATTGCCAATAAATCTTGCTACAGAGTGTGTGTACGCACATGTATGCGTGTGTGCGTGTTTGTGTGAGTGTGTGTGTTTGAATGCTCAGAAGGTGGGTTTAGTTGCTATTATAATGCTTGTCCAGCCGCGTAGCGCCATTGTATGTGACAGTGTTTCTGTTTGTAATCTCCTACCTGACCAGAGAGAACAGGGTGCTACAGCGTCTCACTTTCACTGGATGGGGAAGGAGGAATACATTTAAATAATCAGCGGTTTGAGTTCATGGCTGATATTATGCCTCGCTGCTTTTGTAAATGAGCATCTGTGTGCGCGTGCGGATAGAGAGAGTGTGTGTGTGTGTGTGTGTGTGTGTGTGTGTTTATGTGCGGGCAATCGTTTTTTAAAGACATCTGTGGATGTCTTGGTGGATTGTTCTTGTAGCAGTATCCCCAGCATTGTGCTCGTCTTCACCAGGGATGAATAGACAGAGAGCAGGAAAGCAGGAGATGGAGACAAACTGTGCATGTGCCTGAGTGTTTGTGTGTGGCTGCGTCTGCATATAAATGTGTGTATGCTTGCGTGTGTGATGGATAGAGGGCTTTATGAGAGAGGAATAGGCTAATGACCAGGTCTCCAGAGGCAGTAAGATTCCTGGAGCTATTACTGCCGGAGTTCATAATGGCCTCTGTGCTTGGCCTCTTTTACACGCTGCTTAATGGGGGATCCTACAGTCCGCCGCCAAGTATAACCCACCCGGAGAACACACACCGCTGTGCGCTTTGACCCCGTCACTGCACACAAACACACACACAGAAAAACACACAGAGCAGCACACATTCGATCAGGTTTATCTTCTCTTTCATGCACCTGCAGTTGTACACACACAAGCTAATGTGTACATTTTACAGTTTATCTCCCTCTCAAATACACACACACACGCACACACACACACACACACACACACACACACACACACACACAATACAACCTGTATAGGTCACAAAGGATGGAGGTGAGACACCCACCTCAGAGAAAACTGAGAGTGTCTGCCTGCAGTGCACAGCCAAACCATAAATCATGTCAGGCTACACTAGTCTCTGCAGACACACACACATACACACACACACACACACACTGAAACACAGACACACACACAATTCTTGCTCACTCCCCCTCTTTTCTCTTGTGTGGGTTTGAGTACAAGAGAGAGGGATTTGGGGATTATAGGGGAGCCTCACTTTTTTCTTTTCTTTTTCGTTGCTTCCTTCAGTACTTGTTGTTTCCATAGAGAGAAAAGTAGGGAAGTAGGGGGCCGCTAATCTGTGTGCATGTGTGTACAAATGTGTGTGTCTATTAGGGTGTATGCGTGCCAGTTTGTGTTTATGCATGCGTGTGTGTGTGCGTCTTTCATCACTGAATGGATCTCAGGGAAAGACTTGAAGGAGACAGTCTATTCATTGAGGAAAACATCAAGGCTGCTTGGTGTTGCTGTGTGTCTGGCATTTTAGAAATGCAAGAGGAAGAGAGGAAAGAGAGAGGGGGAGAAATAAAAAAAAAAAGTGAGCGGGAGGAAGAGGAGGAGGATGGACAAGGTAGAGATCTGCACTCGGAAGCGCAAATCGATGCAAAACAGCTGTTAAATAGCTGCAAAGTGGAGCAGCTGCTTGGGAGACGAGGAGAGAGGGATGGGGAGATGAAGGGATGAACGATCAAGAAAGAGAGAGACAGGGAGACAGGCAGAGAGGCCCAGGGGAGATGTTGAAATATTAGACTAAATGAAGCAGCCTGAGTGAGCTTATAGCGTATGATGACAGATGAATGTTAATAAACATGTTTATAACTTCATGCTTCACACAGTATGTTTGTGCCTTTAGTAAATATCAGGTGGAATTCATCAAAGAAAATAAGTATTTTCTTCTTACATAACACATGCACATGTATTAAAATGTAAGATAATCTAAGCAGATCCTATGGGAAATCATTTGGAGAGATTTAATGTTATAAACAGTAATTAAATTAAAAGAAAAAAGAGCTAAATAACTTGAAAAAATACAATAATGACACATATCATTATACTATCTCAAGTAAATTGACTCAAGGTTACAGTTTTAGCATTAAAGCAGCACTGATTAATATTTCCATACAGTGGATCAATGTGCAATCTGAAAGGTGTTGCTCGTATTGATGAACCCACAGAGAGTTATCACCTGCAGTTCCCCTCAGCTCCACAGAGCGTTTTAACGCGTTTCAACTCATTGTTTTGGTTTTACAGTCGGCTGCTGTTTTAAGTGAAAAAGCGCTGATAAACCCACTGTACACTACCTGCTCAGCATCAAACAGCAGACAGACAAGGCTAGCAGCCAGCTGGTGAACACACTGGCACATTTAGGAGCTAAAGAACCTTTTTTTTTCAGGAGTTGGTGGAGACCAAAAACAGAGCTATAAGAAGAGTGAATACTGGACTTTTATTCATCAGGTCACCAGAAACACAGCTCTAAATGAATGCTAATGTTGCTCCTTTAGGCAAATGCTTGCTAACAAGTTCACCATGGCAACTTCATGAGATGATGATGTGTCATTTTTGTGCTCACAGCTTGTTGCATTAAGTGGCCAAAATATCAATGATTGCAGCTTTAAGTTTAGTTAGGTTACACTTTATACCGTACTTCCACAAGACTTCATAGTTTCCCTCCAAATAGGAATGTTTTTGTTCACCACATTTATGGTGTATTGGCTGTATATATACAGTTCCTTTGCATATTACTTTTTTACTTGCTTGCACCCTTATAAAGGAGAGTATATGCAGCAGTCAGACTTCACACCTGGACCACCTGCAACATTAAAATACTGCCGCTGGGTACTTTTACACAGTGGTATTGCTACTTTTGTTTAAGTAAAGATGTGATTTTTTTCCACTGATGATGATAGTAATAGTAGTATTATTAGTAGTAGAAGCAGTAGAGTAGTGGGTAGTATTAGTATTATTATGATCAGTTGTAATGAGGTTGTTAGTACTCCTCTGTACTGTGTGAGCAGAGCAGCAGCAGCAGCAGCAGCAGGAGCTGACTTGAACAGACCTGACTGTCTCCAGTGGACAGTAAACGTGTCCAGGCTGTGAGGTATCAGCAGTCTGGGGCCACATCTTCCTTCTCTCCATCCCTCCATCTCTCCAGGGAGCATCAGTGGAGCAGGTGCTCGCCCTCCTCCTCCTCCCTCCCTCCCTCCT
>NTHP01000312.1:674959-690852 GCA_003416845.1 Oplegnathus fasciatus | reverse complement strand
CCCCGCCTCTCTCTCTCTCTCTCTCTCTCTCCCTCCCTCCCTGAGGACAGTTAACGTGTTGTCCTTCTCCTTCCCTCATCGGTGCGTGTTGTAGTGGTGTCGGGGAGATCACACAGTATATCACTGCACACAGAGCCGCTGTAATTTATCTATTTAAGGATGCGCAAAAATCGAGGTTTCTCTCTTCTTTGGTGAGGCGGTAAGTTGTCTGTTTTTCTGTTGTTTTAGTACAAACCGTCTCAGGTTTTGCTTTTGTTGCAGCCTTGAGTGAATAATAAGATCTTTCATGTGTGCTTTTAAAGTTAACATGAGGTTGAATTGTTAAATAACACAGAATTTTTGCTTGGATATCGTCTGTGGTGCTGAGAGGTGACTTTATCTAATGACCTTTCTTTAAAAAAAAACAACCTTACAATATTTCTACTGGCTTTACTTCTTCTGTAGTAGTCAACAGTGACTCTACTTTATTGTATTTTATTCTAATGTGTTATGCCAGCTGTTCTGCTTTGATATGTGTGGGCAGTTATATCCCCACTTTGTATATTTTATCCTTTTTTTGTCTACTTCAGACTGTTGGAGGAAGTGAAATTCTATTTTCAGTCGAGGCTATTTTTAGATGAACTGCGGTAGACTATAACACTCAAAGTGTGCAGTGTGTGATTCAATCAGTCGGCAATATGCAATCAGACAAACTGGTTCAGCTTGACGGACAGTGTGAAGACAGCAGGAGAAAACTGCTTCTGGTTAACACTTTCAAAATAAAGCGTCATTAACGTCTGTCACATGTGATTTATAACGCGTATTGTAAGGATAATTCAAACACAAGCAATTACAATGACTTTTTTCTTTTAATCTTTATTTTTTTACATTATATATCTTCATGTAGGATTACTCCATGCCCTTATTTTGAAGTTTGAAGCCTCCACTTCCTGTTTGGTGTTGTTACCTGTGTCTGGCTTGACGCAGCCGCAGAAGGTGAGGCTTCAGGCTTGCTCAGGTGTTTTGTGGTTCCTTGTGTTGTCTTTCTTGTCAAACTTGTCGGTGATCAAACACCGCTCCTGTTTGCTCCTGGTGAACTTACTGGACAGGAAGTGAGACCTGAAACACGCCGGTGTATCACACGCACACGCACATACACACACACACACACACACACACACACACACACACACACACACACACACAGCACCCATGGGAGTTAAGAGGAGTCGCTCTTTAATCCGGGACCTTTAACAGGGACTGTATTGTTTGGCTGAGATAGATGCCGCCGGGGCGCATTAGCAGCAGTCAAGCGGATCACGTCGCTTTTGTGTGTGTACACAGCCCGCAGGTGGAGTTCAACACACACACACACACACACACGGTCCATGCGCCATGTGCTGCTCCTGACCTGCCGTAGACCAGCTGCTCAGCAGGGGTTACTGAGTAAACCTCCAATCTCTTTAATTACCTCCTTCTCATATAGATACTGTGATACTCCACTGCTCACACACCCCAGGGCTTCAGTTCACCTCCATGTTTTTATTACTTTAAATTATAAACTATGTTTACATCATTATATATTTATTAGTAAACTAAAGGTTAAGAAAATTAATCAGCATAATATTCCTCTATAGTGTGTTTTTGGCTGCTCAGTCTCAGTGGTATGTATCTAATTACCTGATCCTACTTTATGATACTTTTTATCTCCTGTAGGCTACTTTCAATATCATTAGAGCTTTTGTACAGTCAATTAATCAATTGACAGAAAATTAATAGGCAACTATTTTAATAATCAATTAAATGTTTAGGTCTTTTATCAAGCTGCGTTTCTATATTATATATTATTATATATATTTATATCATTGTAAATGTAATAATGTTCGGTTTTGGACTGTCGGTCAGACAAAACAAGACAACTGAATATGTCACCTTGGGACCTGGGAAACTGTGATGAACATTTTTCTCTATTTTCTGATGTTCAGTTGGACAATTGATTAATCAAGATTCGTTCTAATTCTTTCTTAACCTTGGAAACAGCGTTGTAGTAAACAATCTCACCAAAGGGGCCATTTAATATCAGTTCCGGAGCCTCATGAAAAAAGAAAAAGAAAATAGTTGCCATAGCAATCAACAGTGAAAATAATAACAATAAACTAGCAATTCTTTGTTATTTTGTTGTGATATTTTTAATGTGAAGTCCTAAAATGTATTTTCCTGGATACTAAAGATGTCTAAACTTTACTATAGAATGAATAATCTCTACTGAATGGTCTTCATCTTCCGCACACTGAGAAAAAATAGGACGTAAGAGGTGGAGGAGCACAACATGGTACACACAAAGCACATTATTTTGTTCCGGCAGTGACGGGCTCATGTTTCAGTCACAAGAACCAACATCAGACTTACAAGTGACAGCCACAAGTCGGGTCTACACGCTGACACACAGGACAGAGGTGATGACAGGAATAAATCAGCTGCCAAGGCTGCTGTTCCCGTTGCTCCAGCCTGATCTATAGGCCTACAGTGATAATAAATGAGGAAATAATAATCCATACAATCTGTAAAACTTCATCACTTCATCATCATCACTCCTCAGAGACGACAGCAGCCTGTAACCTCACCTGGAATGCTACTCTCTCAACACCAACATCGTTGTTTACTACAGCGATAGTTGTTTCGCAGGTCTTCTTTCACACCTCAGTTACACCCTGCACTTTACACGTATCCAGCAGCAGCCTGGCAGGCCGGTCTGTGTGCATCTGCTAGTCTGTTTGTCTTTGTACACTTTTGTGCGACGAGAGTGTGTCTGCGCGCGCGCGCGCGCGTGTGTGTGTGCCCTCTCCCTCGTGTTTGTTCAGATGGTTGAGGTCTAGCCACCGCGGTGTCGGCACCTGGTGAGCAGAGCCAGCCTCGGGCCAGAAGAGGAGGAACTGTGGCTGTCAACTGTCTGACACGACCCTCTGTACACACCTCCACCACCAACGCTGAACACACACACACACACACAAAACCTGCGGGCAAGAGTCAGACGCAGCCAGGCGCCGAAACAAACTGAGACAGAGTAAGATTGGTTTGCCTCAGATTGTTTTATCTTTTTGCATCATCTCCGTATCAGAGAGGCGAGACCGAGGCGCGCGCTGCAGAAGAGATCGATGACACAGAGGGGGAAAAACAGAAACGCAGCCGACGTGATGGGAGAGGCTGTCGAGTGAGTGGTAGGAGAGTGAAAAAGAGAGGATGAGGAGGAAATGACAAGGCAAAGAAACGATAACACGGACAGATAGAGAAAAGGCTCCCAAAACAGCTGCTATTTATAATCTCCTTTCTGCATCTGACAGACGGTGACAAGATGCTTGTAGACAAGTACACTGATTAGAGAAATGGAGTAGGGGTCACTGAGGGAGAAGTGCCCCGCAGTCAGGAGGAGGTGGACGTGAAGGCCCGAGTTCAAGGGAGGAGAGAGGAGAAGAAGAGCTTTTCTAATGTAGCCATCCCGTCTCTGCTGACAGCCCACATTTCTGCTCTAAGCTGTGGCGGCGGTAATTTATAGACCTTTCACTAACATCTCGACTCTGTTATGATTGCACAGTAAACATGGCTCTGCTCTGGCGGACACGCTGTTTAATATGAAACAGAGTAATGACTGCTACACTTCCCACACTTTCTCCATTGTTCCATTTCTGTATTTCCTGCTGTGTGCTGCTAATTCTCTGCTCCAGCGTGTCTTTTTAAATGTTGCTTCCTGTTTGTTTGTTTGTTTTTTTAGCTGGAGGTGTTGGTTATTACAGTATGTGATTTTTCTGCTCCATTTATCCCAGAACCATAAATGTGTGCTGGCTGTTTGGTCCCCAGGGGTCACATGCATACGTTTTGTGACGCATGCACAGTGCCTGAGTCCTGAGTCAGCTAATTGTGTACGTGCCCGTGTCTTTGCATGTAATCACACAGGCAGCTTGCATATACATGTGTGTGTTTTTGGTCGATGTCACCGCTCCCTCCGCCTTTGTGTCATTTTCTCTGACGTTTATGCTCATTTGCGTGCCTATTTCTGTGTTCGTGAGTGTGTGAGATGCTGGAGTGGGAGAGTGTGTTCGTTGTTTATGGATTGTAAGGAAGTGTTAAGTGTTTCTGTGCGAGCTGCAGAGTGACTGGAGCTAGTAAAGCCATTTAGCAGCCCCTGGAGTAACCCTGGAGACTGCTGTGTTGACGCCACTCTGACTGCTATTACAGACAACTTTAAGAGGCTGTAAAACATTTGGCTACTTTTCCTCTCTCTCTCTCTCTCTCTCTCTCTCTCTCTCTCTCTCTCTGTGTGTGTGTGTGTGCTTGTCAGAGGAATTTGAAAAAGTCTGCCAGCTATTGTAACAGCAACAGTAGCTGTTGTTGCAATTGGTATCAGCTGTAGGAGCCCAAATAATAATGTCTTAAAACTTAAATAGAGCATATTTTGTGTTAAGAGGACGTGTGTGTGTGTGAATGTTCGTAAACACAAATGAGTCATTTTAATGTGTTTAAAGTGTTAACATAGTAGCCGACACAAGAACACACACACACTCAGACATGCCAATGTGATGAGGGTTAATGGGTAGGTAGTGTGTTACAACCTCTTCTTCCATCCTAATGACCCATCCTTGCTTACACACACACACACACACACACACACACACATTGCCCTTTTTTTAATGAGCTGATGGGGCAGAGCAGCCCCCCCCCTCCCCCCGCTATCCTCACAGTCCCTCCTGTGTGAGGTGGGTGTTTGTCTGTTTTTGTGTGTGTGTTTAGAAAGAGCGAAAGTGAAAGAGCGAGAGATACAAGAAAAAGGTGTCAAAGTCACACAAGCCTCAACATGTCCTACATCACTTACATCATGCTGATCAGGTTGCGTATGTAGGCGAGTTTTGTGCGTGGATGAATGAAGTCACACCTGGATGTCATTTCCACTTTGGTTCCAGCTTGTGGCGTATGTTGGAATATTTTTAGCCGCGGCAGGTCGGTGGCTCTGGAGACAGAAGTGGTCAACGCACCAATTTGTTCCCGAGTAAAAAGTATATTGAAAATTGGATGAATTGCAAAGAAATTTGGTGCAGACATTAATGGTCCCCAGAGGATGAATTGTAATACTTCAGTGCTCCCCTGTCTTTTTTTTGTTTGCCACCAGCAGGTCAAATTGTATACTTGTTCAACACTAAACTTCTGACAAGGTACCTTTAAGTTATATACTTAATTAATGCTAACATGCTGAAGCTTTCTTATGTGTTGTACGTTTGTAACTTGCCACATCAGCATGCTAACAAGTTAAAAGTTACATATTATGTTAGCACGATGTTGTCTACTTTCAGCTCAAGGCATGGCTGAGGCTGACAATGGAGAGCTGAGCCTGAAGGTACTTTGAGCTTTTATGTAAAACAAAAAAATGTCACCTTCTCTTGTTTGCCGAAATTCAGTTTTTGCGGTCGTGCTTATTCCACCCAAACAGCCAATGCACCAGCTGTACACAGTCATCAGCTGTAGCTGTTAAGGAGCTAGCAACTTACACCCTGACCTTGTATGAGCGATGTGTGGCTGTGTGTGTTTGTTTTCGACAGCTCAGACTGATCTCAAAACTGACCAGGAACTCTGGATCAACATCAGTTCTTTCTGTCATTTCTCTCCAGACCTCTCTTTTGTTATTCCTCTTCCCCCATGAAGTTCAAGATAAGCACACGTTTTTGCTAAAATTTAAACAATTTCAACTTGTGTGGGCGTTTTTTGCCTCAACTTGTGCTTCGCATCCGTCCATTTCACTTGTGTTTGTGTCCGTTGACTTGTCATGCCTCCCCTAAAATTTGCTTCATTCAGTCTGAACACACCTTTAGCTGTGGTTTGAGATTAATGCTAACATGTGTGTTAAATGTTATAAGTGTTATAAGTGTTATAACTTTTGTAATCACCTTTAGGGCTGCAACTAACGATTATTTTCATTACCGATGAATCTGTCGATCATTTTCTCGATTAATCGATTAGTTGTTTGGTCCATAAAATGTCAGGTAATGTTGAAAAATGTTGATCACTGTTTCCCAAAGCCCAAGGTGACGTCCTCAAATGTCTTGTTCTGTCCACAACCCAAAGATATTCAGTTAACTGTCACAGAGGACTAAAGAAACCAGAAAATATTCACATTTGAGAAGCTGAAATCAGAGAATTTGGACACCTTTTCTTAAAAAATGACTCTAAACGATAAATTGATTATCAAAATAGTTGCCGATTAATTTAATAGTTGACATCTAATCGATGAATCGACTAATCGTTGTAGTTCTAGTGACATTAATACGTTTGTATATTTGTACTAATGTCAGTATGTTAGCTTGTTTGTAACATGATAACTGTAATTATGTTAGGGGTTTTTGTTTTTGGTAACAGCGTAGCCTTTCCACTGGCACCATCCTCAGCCCAAAAGTAAATTTTTTGCTCCAATATTGATGTGAATAGCAAAGCTGTTCATCCATCCAGCAGTTTTCTGGTGTGCAATGAGCATTTCAGCCTNGTGGCCTTTTAGCTGTGTTTATTCATTCAGTCATCGCTTTTAAAAAAACATTCCTAAAGGGAGTTAAATGTCTTAATTTGTATTTAGGGCTGTTGAGTGTTTCACCCTCCAACCCCCCCTGCTGTCCGGGGCAGCAGAGGTCAGAGGTGAAGGGTGAAAGGTCACTGTCAGAAAGCTCCCCTCCCCCACCTCACCCCTGTCCCCAAAGCAGACAGAGCTGACTAGCAGAGAGACAGAGTGATGGATGGAGGGTTAACACTACCCTCTGCCACACACACACACACACACCCAGCCTCCCCGTCATCACCATAAACCCTCCTCCTCTTTCTACTGCCCCCTCCAACAACCACCACCCTCCACCCTGCCGGGAGTGCGAGCCAAAAGGAGGAAGGATGAAGAATGAAGAGAGAAGGGAGAGCACAGTTTGAGAGAGAGAGAGAGAGAGAGAGAGAAGGGACAGCTAAAGAGAGAAAATGGAAAGATAAAAAGAGTGACAGAGAAGAGAGGAGGGGGAGGAGGAGGAGGTAGGATGGAGAGGGTGATAGATGGAGAGGGAGGGAAGGAGGAGGGGGGGCGGTGGATGGAGAGGAGGAGGAGGAGGGGGGAAGTGGATAGAAAAGAGGTCACGTGATCACGTAGCAGCTGCAAGGCTGAGAGGGAGAGAGAGAAAGAGTCTCACAGAGGAGCAGAAAGACGACGAGCAGGAGGAGAACAGTGAGCGGGAGGGTGAGTGTGTCTGTTTGCATGTTTGAATTATGTGCACATGCATATGTTAGTATGTGTGTGTGTGTGTTTGTTTGTGAATGACATGGATAAATATCAGAGGAATAGCTTGTAAGAAAAGATTGTAGGGGAAAAAGAGAAAGGAAGAAAGAAAACAAGAAACAGAGAGGAGATTATGTGTGTTGGCTTTTGTTAAATAAGCTCCAGTACGCTGAGATAAACGAGAGAGAGAGAGAGAGAGAGAGAGAGACGGGAAGGAAAGAGTGAGTGAGTAGAGAGGAGGGAGGGAGAGAAAGAGTCGATAGAAACTGTCTTATCATCTCTCCCTTGACTGCTGGGCTCAGCAGAGACAGAGATATAGACACACACACATTCACACACACAGCCTGTCAGGATCTGAGCTTTTACTCTCTTCATCTCTCTTTCCCTTTCTGTCTGTCTGCCCGTCTCAATTTCAATTTGCTTTATTGGCATGACATGTGAATACACAAGTGTAGCCAAAGAAATAAAGGGAAATGGTGAATAAAGGAAAGGAAATAAATTATGAGTATACTGGAAACAGGTTATATAAGAACAGAAAATATTAAAGAAAATCATACTTGCTGTGTGTTCTACTGTCTTCTGCTGTATAAATACATGTCAGGAGCTGCATGCATGTTAATTGTACACATTACACACATTAGATGTAGGTTGACAGGTTTATTTGTTATCTGTCTGTGTTGCTTTTGTGCCAGCTGGTAACAAACTGAGGAAAGGAAGATTTTCATCAACTGGCGGGGTCAAAACTTTGATAATATTAAACTAATGGTTGGTTTTAAATGTTCAAAACATGCAGGAGAAATGTGGTTTACATAATTTCATATAGCAACCTCTGTTAATCTCCACTTACTTTTGTTTAGATCTGGCTTTCATTCAGTTTCTCTCCCTCTCTGTGCTTTTCCCCTTCATATATCTCCTTCTCTCACTCTGTTTATCGCTCCTCAGCTTCCTCCGCCTGCTTCTGCTCACATGTGTGAAAGCTGGCAGGTAGAAGGTTTCATGAGATTTATGATACTTTCAATGAATTTATTCTTTCGCTTCTTTGAAAATCAGCCCGCGCGATGAGCAGAACATTCAATGATGGCGTTCAGCGTGCACGTATGAATTTTTCATGCGTGTTTTCTGCTTTGGCTGTTTGTTTGCTCTTCCTGTGGGATATGTGTGTGTATGCATGTTTGAAAGGTGGTTGTGTGTGTTGTGGCGGTAATGAGGTCATTGCTGTAGCAGGCAGGGGGGCTGCTGGCTAATTCCAGCTGTAATTAACATTAGTGGGTCAGTAAGAGGGTAGAGGGTGAAGACAAAGGTTACTCTAAGACACTTTAACTGTGTCCACTAGTCAGTAGATCGATGGATTTACCAGTCATCTGTGTGTGTGTGTGTGTGTGTGTGTACATGCTTGCATCTTTGAGAGTGTAAAACTGCAGCGATACTTAATAATGTTTGCGTGTAGACACTCCCGAGGTCTTAAGATGTGTTGGCTCGCTCCCTTGAGGAAATGGACATGTGTGCACTCATGTGTGTGATTTGCTATTAGGGTCACCGCTCTATTTGACACAGCTCTACTCCCTCCACTCTGTCTGTAGTGGAGCTGACCCACGCGTATGCTCTCACTATGATGTCCAGACACAAAGGCAGAAACACACACACACACACACACACACACACACACACACACACACACACACACACTTGTCCATTCTCTTTGAGCACTTGTGTATGATGAGTTTCATTCATTCAAGATGAATGAGACACAAACCATGTTCAAACGCTGATGTATTTTCTTACAAAATGATTCAAAGCTGAATTTTCTTCTATTAGTAAGAGGTGGTAATCGAATTCCTCAGTTGACAAAAGAATCACACGCTTCTGCTAACCGGATCGTCCTTGTTTTATTAAGAAACTTCCTGGTACAATTTCTCCACATATCCAAGCTCCTCACATGTTTCTTCCTCCTCTCCTCCTCAGGTATGAACCATGAGTCCAATAAATCACCATCATTAGGAATGATCTCCACGGCAACTCGCACCACGGCCACTGTCAGTCCCCTCAGCCCACTAACCAATGGGAACGCAGTTGCCCAATCTGCAAACTCCGGATTCGCTGCTGCCCTGCGTAAACTGGCCAAACAGGCAGAGGATCCCAGAGGTGAGCGGTGATCTGACCTCTTTAAAACCCAGAAAACCCCTTATCTGGTCCTGAACACACACACACACACGTACAGCAGACTCTTTTTTTGTTGGTTACACCCAAAAATACAGGAATGTTCAACATCCTTTAACATATCCGCACGTTTCTGTCATCTTTAAATCAAGAAACTGGGGCTGTAAAAACAAAATTAAAGGAATAGTTCAACATTCTTTAATATGGAGAAAAGGGAATAAGCTTATGCTCATGTGAAACCGCAGTATGTCATTTTTGCACTTTGGTTTTTGTACGGACTAAACAAACAAGATATAATCAGTTAATCAGTGAGCTTTAGAGGTCCTTGCTAGGCTGGCCAGGCTAGCTGTTTCCCCTTGTTTCCAGTCTTTATGCTAACCTAAGATAACCTGCAGTAGCTTCATGTTTACCTCACAGACATGAGAGTGGTATCAATCATCTCATCTAACTCTCCGCCAGAAAGCGAATAAGCCCATTGCCCAAAATGTTGAACTATTCCCTTAAGATGTGAACGAGGTATTAACGACTGAAAATTGGACAGTGTGTTGCAACACCGTGCCAATGACAGTGCAAGTAGATAATTTCACAGACCAAGGTTGTGTTTTGTGGATTAATGTGAAATGTTTTATTGGCTGGTAGCTCTTTGGTTGTGTGTGTGTGTGTGTGTGTGTGTGTGTGCGCGTGTATCCTCACTCAGCTCATTGGTGTCCTAATGAAGGTGTTGAATAAGAGCTGACCTATTCTGACCTCTCCCTCTCTGCCTCTTCCTTCATCCGTTTCCATTCATCTCCTAATAATGAGAATCTAATTACAGTCAATTATAACAAGCTCTCTCTCTCTCTCTCCCTCTCTCCCCCACTCTCTATCACCATCTCGTTTCCTCTCTCTCGCTCTCTAGCTCTTTCCTCTACCTCAGGCTCTACATGAGCTCATTCGTTACCACCTTCTCTCCATCTCATTATTTCCTCCCTCTTACCTTCTCTAAATGTGTTTGTGTTTCTGTGTGTGTCGACTTATTAGCGAGTGTTACAGTAGTAGAGGCAATGTCACAGACAACACACACATACTCTCTCTTTATCACATTTAACACCCCCCCCTCGCCGTGTCACACCCAAGCCTCTTTTTAACACCTTAATTTATGACATCCTTCTTTCGTTCTCTCTGTCTGATATTTGTCTTTTTTCATCAGCGTCAAACACACACTTTCATCTTGTACAATTTTCCTCATCTCTTCTACCTCGTGCGTCTTTTTACACGTTCTTTTATTTCTGTCACATTTTGCCAGAGCGCTTTTCATCAAAATGATTGAATCGCTGTTTACCTCGTCGCAGGCCAGCACACTGACAAAAAAAGTTTTTCTTTTTCGTGTACCATCTTTATAATGTCACGGGGGGATTGTTTGATCCCGAGATCTTTTTAATCTGATCAGCCGTCTGATGGCTGCAGCTTATTCCTGCCTCTTCCGCTGTCATTAACCCCGTCTCTGCCCCGCGCCAGGTTCTGTTGTCAGCGGTGAGTCGTCTCCAGTCTCTTCCCCGGCCACCAGCCACAGCTCGCCAGTCACCACCCCTAAGCGGGGCTCATTAGGGCCCCTCCTGGGCCAGACCAGGGGCCACGGTGTCCCCAGCACCCCTCCGGTAGTCACCATTGCCCCTACCAAGACCAGCAACGGCCTGTGGAGGGCCGACGGACGACAGGTAAGACATGTCATTTATCAAACCTTCATACCCCCTGGTGTTTTAGACAAGTTTGAGACAAGACATCTGCTGTTCTCACTCTGTGTATCTGTACTTCTTGTTACCCTCTCTTGCTGGTTTCTCCTTTTCTCTCGTGCTTTCTCTCAGCGCAGATGAGTCGTCTGTCTCTTTCTGTCTCCTTTATCCGTCCTGCTGCTCCTCCCTCCATTAAAGAAATAGTCCAAGTGCTTGTCAACATCAAACTGTCAAAACCAGCCATCCCTCCATTTCTTTCTTTCCACCCCCCCCACTCTCTCTTTCTCTGTCTTGTCTCATTCTTTCATTTTCATTCTTTCACCCCTCTGCCTCACCCCCTCTTCCTCTCGCTAATCAGTCCATGTCTTTTTCAGCAACACATGAGGGGTTTGTAAAGAAACACTGGAGGCTGCAGAGACTGGCACCTATTGTGTTCAGCTTCCTGCAGTGTTTGTGTGTGTGTGTGTGTATGCGTGCGCATATGTGTGTGTGTACTTGACCCTTCACCACAAAAGGCTTAGGATGTGAAGAGGGACCCGTGTATGTGTGTATGTGTGCGTCTGTGGATGTGTTTGCTTGTGGGTGTGTGAGTGAATTTAAGGTGGGGCGAGGGACCAGGCCCCTCACACAATGCAGGGGTTAGCCCCCACAGTAGCCACTTCCCCCTGGATCAGAGCTGCCTTTCTCCCCCTTCACAAAGACCACTCTGTGGCTCTGCCTGCCCGGGGCTCCCATTCAGACATTCAGAGAGAAAGAAGGAGGGAGGGAGGCAGGAAAATAGAGAATAGCATGTTAAGAAAGGAGGGGAGGGAGCGTAAGAATGAGCAGGAGAGCGACAGAGGGCTCTAAAGCTTTGCGTAGATTCAGTATTTGTCCTTACTGTGTGCGGCTTGTCCTAGAACAGAGAAAGACAGAGGACAGGACGATTTAAGCGAAAGAAACAGACTGTTTGTGTGTGTTTATTACTGCATCTGTGAAGGCAGTTGGCTGTCTGCGGGGTCAGAGGTCAAGGAATGTGGTGGCTGCTCTCCAGACCCTCCGTGTGCTGTCCCCCCCCCCCNNCCCCCCCCTTCTTTTTTTGAACCAGTGGAGATTGCTGAATGATAGAAAGAGAGAGAGACAGAGAGAGAGAGGATTCATCACTGGTTTGAATCTACTTTCCATGAGTGACACATTCAAAACTATTCAAACATATTCAAAGCACAGATATTTCACTGCAAGTCAAGTGTTGTACAAAGCTGAGGTAGCAGATCGGGTGCTTGCTGGGAGAGGTCATTTGTTTGTGGCTTGTCCGTGGTCTGTCTGACCTGTGTTGCTGTCTGTTGCTGTAGCAACAAGATTTGACACATTATAGTGGAAGTTTTCGTCTTATGAACACGCTGTAGTCAAAGCTTTCTTTGCTGCAATTTCTTCTTTATACTAGAAAAATCTGTGTCCACAAACACTTTTTCCACTATGTTGTCTCGGCCCCAGTGTTGAAACTAAACTTACTCTATGGAGTTTTTAACTGGTTATGAAACAGTCTCAACCGATGCCTCTGTATGGCCTACATAAGCAAACAAGACCAACAGGTAAAAGATTTTCTATTTCTATTAGTTTCCAATAGTTATTCTTAATGCCTGCCACCGGGTCGGATTTTTTCGGNNAGTCAACTGAGGGGTCTCAAACAGATGATTCCACTCATCGACTTTCAGACTTTCAGGAGGCAGCCCTTGACATCTCACCCCTACTTTACATCTTGACCTGGGGTTGGCAGTAAGGGAGACTTCAAGCAGTCTCATGTAACCCAACGTTAGGTGAAACACTACCGCCTTTGTCCACAGGGACCGCCAAAATCAACACAAAATGAAAAGTTCCATTGAGCTGCTTTAAAGACAGTGGTACATTTTTAGCCACGCTAGCACTGTGGCTCTGTGAATGGCAATATCAGTGTGTTGGTCACTCGGTCCATCACTTTGGTCCAGACTGAAATATCTCAGCAACTGTTGGATGAATTGTCATTAAATTTGTACAGACATCCATGGTGCCCAGAGGATGAATCTTAATGACTTTGGTGATCCCTCCATCTAGCGCCACCAGCAGGTTAAAATTTGAATTTGTCCCAAACTTTGGTTCATGGCCAAATATGGTAAACATTGTACCTGCTAAACATTAGCATGTTATCATTGTCATTGCAAGCATGTTAGCATTCTGAAGTTAGCATGTAGCTCAAAGCACCGCTGTGGCCTCACAGAGCTGCTAGAATGGCTGCAGACTCTTGTTAAAAAGATAATCTTTTGTCATTTTGCATCTTTATCTGAATTTTTTAGAGAGAGAGTAGAATAATGACCCATGATACATTAAGCAAACTGGGACAGATCCACGCCCAGGACACAGTCGCATGGCGTGCATCCTCGTCAACTGTGCCACTATTTACTGTAAATTTATATGCAAGTTTGGGAAACATCCGTTTGCAATTTGGGTTTGTTTTTTTCCATGACTGCTTTTGTCATGGTGGTGATTTGGTTGGAATTTTACTATAATCAATCAACTGCGACTCTGTGGCGACCAAATCCTCTGAGTGGGAGACTCTTAAAGAGAGAGAGAGACTGAGTGGTGAAGGAGAGAGCAGTTGGCCAGATATTAGGATCATCTTTCCACTTTGATCTTGACCTGTTATGACATATCAGACCCACTTTTCCACTCCGCTGAGCCTCTGGGTGCAGCTTGGGGGAGGGTGGAGGGGGTTTACCCAGTCACTCCCTCTCATTTCCCTCTCCTCTTTTCTTTTCTCTTTTCTGCTCAGTTTCAATCCTGCACACACTCAAACCTCATGGATATACATAGTAATGTCTGCTTTCACACTGTCTGCCTCCCTGTCAGGTTGAGCCGAGTGTTCAGGGACTCAGTAGAGAGCGGTTGGGTGCTGAGAACACCCAACAAGATAAGAGGACTCCACCAACACCTTCACCTCACCCCCTGGCTCACCCCTTTGGCCTCACTCCCAGCTCCGTCATGCAAGACCCCAGAATACAGAGCCTTAGGTAAGTGCAACACACACTCATAGTTGGACCGTATGTGTTTGTATAAGAGTAAAGTAAAGTAAATCTTCATACAGGACCCATTTGAAGCCGCATGAAACAGTTTTAGATTAACTTCGTGTGCCCTTGTTCTGCAGTTTACCTGGGCAGATGCACCCTGTGGTTCCCTCGGGTGCCGTCCCAGAGGAGTACCTGAGAGCGCTCCGGCCCTTTGCCACCTCAGATGACCTCCGATTGACCTCTTTACCCCTGAGTCTCGACCCTGCCGCTGCTGCCCACGCCGCAGCTGCTGCTGCTTACTATCATCCTGCCTACCTACACCACCCGCTGTCCCTACCAAGGTAACAACACCACCCTAATCTCCCAATCCTTAACCTCTCAAACTCACGTTATTTGTCACCCACAGAACTTATTATTATATATTTCCCTCATCAGGGGTATATTGAAGCTTAAATGAAGTGTTGGAACAAGCAGATAGAGTGCATCATTTACAATACATGTGATGTTGTTAAACTGCATTAAGCTATGGTTTATCTAACCAAAGTTTTGCTAAACTAAACAAATGCTAAACTATGCTGCTCTGTGGATTTACCTACGTAAGACTACCAGTAATGAACACGCCATCTTTTAACATGACTTAAACACTATTAACCTAAGTTACATCAACCCATCATCCTGTAGATAGACTCCTACCACCTCCCTGTGTTCACTGCCCATTTCAGTTTTTAAAGGAATAGTTTTTGAGAGATTGTTTAGTCAGTGTGCACGTTACAACAATTACCACATACAGTACACAGCGAGGCAAGGAGACATTATTTGAATAGCACAGTTCAAACACAGGATAATACAAGGTGTTTTTGATAAGATAATGAAGAGAAAATAACTGAATGAAACAGCAATGTAAAAATCACAAACAAAAATGTGAAAGAACACATTTTATGGCCCTTGTTTGGGGTTTATCAAAAATAAACATATAAAATATGAAAATATACTTGTATTGAAGTAAAAAGTTTTATCAAAAGCAGTGGTGAAAAGTTCATCATATGTCCACATGGGATCAATTGGCATGTCGTCTTCTCTAGTTTATCAATACTATTTTCATAAATTATTACTTTAACAATGCAGCACTGGGAAATGAAAAAATGGCCCATGTTGCTAATAACCAGGGGTATTCCAGTAAATACCCCTTTTCACTTTCTACCGAGTTAATTCAGATTTCATATTTCTGTACCTGTTTATGACCCTAAATACCTCCTACAATGCCTTTATACATGCATCATCCTTTTACCTTACCTTCACTGCTGTGATGTTACCTTTATATTTCAGGTAATCTTCCCCCTTTTCCACACTTGGTCTGTGCAAATAAAGTCTGACTGTTTTTCCTCCGTCTGCCTGCCTGCCTGTCTGTCTGTCTGTCTGTCTGTCACAGGATGGAGGAGTCTCTGTGTCTTTCTGCGCTGCGGTCGCAGTTCTACTCTGTACCTGCAGGAGGCGCCTTCCCTCCTCTCCACCCCTCTGCCCTCCACTTGCACCTGCCTGGAGGCCGCTACCCCGCAGAACTAAACCACACAGCACTGGCTGAGAGGTAACACACACACACACACACACACACACACACACACACACACCGCACACCCATACACATGCATATGCAAGCCAGTGCACACATAAAATCTCACACACATGCACATTAGGAAGTCTTTCTTTACCCCCTCTCTCTCTCTCTCTCTCTCT
>NTHP01000312.1:642641-674897 GCA_003416845.1 Oplegnathus fasciatus | reverse complement strand
CACACACACACCCTTTCTCTCTCTCTCTCTCTCTCCCTCACTCTCTCTCTCCCCTCTCTGTCTGCAGGGCTGTGTAATCTCTCTCTGCAGGGTAGGCACAGGTTGCTGAGTGTGTGTTATTTTTAGCACACACCCCACAGTGCCTCCTATACACTCATCACACGTGCTGCCCTTCACACACACACACACACACACACACACACACACACACACACACACACCGCACACCCATACACATGCATATGCAAGCCAGTGCACACATAAAATCTCACACACATGCACATTAGGAAGTCTTTCTTTACCCCCTCTCTCTCTCTCTCTCTCTCTTTAGCTTCAGTACTTTGAGCTCCTTTCTCACCTTCACAATACACATTGTCTCCCTGTGGCATAATGCACGGGGGAAATGTTTGTGTTTGAAACGGATGGTATTTATCGTCTGCTTCTGTAATGGCTCCTGTGTATCCTGTAGGTTTGTTTGTGTGCTATTGATTGCTGGTGAATGTGTTGTGTTGTGTGTGTGTGCGTGTGTGTCCTTTTCCTGTGGATACCTATTAAGTGTTCATCTGCTCTCGCTCAGTCATGCTGTGTATGGATTATTTTCCTCATGGTAAGTGGATAGTGTGTGTGCATATTTGTGTGTGTTTCTGCGAGTGTGTGTATGTTTGAGCAGAAATGTTTGTGTGAGGTTCACCAGTGTGTGGTTAATATCTGCCTCATGTTGGGTGTTGCATCTCTCACCTTCTCCCCCTGTGTGTGTGTGTGTGTGGTGTGTGTGTGTGTGCATACTTGTCAACCTCCCCCACAGGCTACAGATGGAGAATGAGCTCCGCCAGCGAGAGAGACAGCAAGAGCGTGAACGAGAGAAAGAAAGGGAGCGCGAGGCCGGGCTGGAACGAGAGCGGGAGCGGGACAGGGAGAGAGAGAGGGAGGAGGAGAGAGGGAGAGAGCGGGAGAGGGAGCTGGACAGACAGAAGGAGAGGCAGAGGGAGAGACAGCAGCAGATGGTCAGAGCGGCGGAGAGCCACTACCTGGCTGAGCTGCAGGCTCGGAGGGCACCACCGGAGGACAGGGCCAGGCCAGGGGAGAGGCTGACCCCGAACAGACTGGGTACTTACACACGAACACACACACGTGCACTCATGTATGTGTGCAGGCACATCCACGACCAGATACGCAGAGTTACAACGTTACAACCCCGGCTCAGGGGGGACAACATTAGGGAGGAAAAAAAGTTGGATAAACCAAATTTTAGTAAGTAAGTAAATGAATGAAAAAGACGAAATAATGCAGTGTGGCTGGCTGAGAGAGGGGTGGAGAAGGGTCTGTTATAGGTGGATCGGGTGCCACTGATTGGACAGGAGGAGTTAATAGGTCTGGGCTTCCTGAAACAGTTAAAAGAAAAAGCCAGGTACACAGTTTGATTTTTACTCATTGGAAACTCAGACGGCCATTTAAATAGTTTTGATCTTCAGTAGTTTACATTTTGTAATAGTCGTAAATCATAAATCTTCTTGCCCTGTTACTATGAGGTCTAAGGATGCCGATGTTGCTCAGGAAATGTGTCTGTTCAGCGCTTTGTTTCCAGAGTCAAATATCTTGACATGTACTGGCCAGATTGCAGTGAAATTTGGTATGGATATTTATGGCCCCCAAAGGACAATTACTTATGATTACGGTGACGCCCCTGACCTCTCCTCTAGCACACACAATATGCCAGAATTTCCATTTGTATACAAGTAATATCATAAACTTTTAGGTAAATTTTAATGTAACTTGCTTTTGAGGCTTTTTCTCTGGTGTCACCATCAAGCCAAAATGTCAACTCTGCACACAAGATATCTCACGATCTTATTTAAAGCTGACTCTTGTGAAATTTGCTGAAAGTGGAAATGTTTCCCGAATGTTGAACACTTCTGCTTACAGTGACCCCGTGACCTTTATCATAGTGGGTCAGTGTATGAAGTACGCTACATATGAATCTTGAAAATTGAAACTTGTTGCATGATGTTTCGCTCTTTAAGATGAACTATCTCAGTTGAATTATTCTGTGCCTGATCATAGTGCCACCTTTAATAAAATAATTATATTTCTTGCCATCCAACTGGTAAGGCTGCAAAATCCTCAATATGTTGTTGTTCTGTTTGATATCGTGGGTTCTCATGAACATTGCAGACTTTTGAGGCAATTCTAACTATTAGTCTGAGGTCTTTCTTCTCTCTACTTTTACACCAGAGTCAAATCTGTTGGATTTCATGATGGATTACAAGTAAATATGCAAAGTTTATGCATTGAAATGTAAGGAAATGTGATTTTTAAACAACCTACACACACTGCATGTACATTTAAAAAAAAAAATTTGTTAAAATTTTATTGGTGATCCATCATCTTGTCCACTCTTGTCAAAACTGCAGTGTAAGGTCTGAATAAATATTACAGAACAGTTGAAGATGTTTTGCTCTTCATCCAAATGTCTACACAGACAAAGTAATTCATGGTTTCCAAACTCCACTGTTTCTCCAGATAAAACCAAGGACTCAGAGCACCCAGGTTTCCCAGCACCCAAACCTCTGTCCCTGCAGCCTGGCCTTCACTCCTCCAGGGGCTCCATCCCACACCCAGTGCCCAGCCTGGTGCCTTCTCACCTGGGGAAGCATCATGCTGCTGCTGCTGCTGCTGCTGGGGGGATCCATGGGGCTCTGGCAGCTGCCATGATGACTCAGAGGGCCAGTGAGGCGGCGTGGTTAACACGACAACGAGGGCAAGGGCAGGAGAGGGAGGGTCCGCCGGAGATGGGCCTCAGGTCACCTGGGAAAGGGGTGGAGCCAAGGAGAGACAGCCACAGGTGAAAATGCCAAAAGAATTAGCTTTAGAAAATCATTTATACTTCTGCACTCAGTGTGGTGAGAATCTAAGTTGAATTTCATTTTGCTTTTTATTTTCCTAAACAGAACCAACTCAGTCCATCACAACCCAGGCAGCAAAGATGTACCTCCCTGCCTCGGCGCTCCACCTCCCCTTATCTCCCCCAAAGGTCCCCATCATCCTCCCGCCCCTCCGACTACACTGTGGAACCCAGCCTCCCTTGTCGACACCCCTGCAGACTCCCGTAGAAAACTCAACCCTCCAACGCCACCTAGTCGGCCACCTCCAGGACTGACCAGAGCTGACAGAGCCCCCCTGAGCTGGGGGGAGAAGCTGGAAGAAGGAGGCAGGAGGAGGGCAGAAATCACAGAGAGGTACACCTCACTGAGGGGAGCTAGTTTACAAGAAGCAGGATCCTGGAACAAGGCAGAGCAGGACAGAGCCATCCAGAGCCTGTATCACCGGCATCACATCAATAACCTCCACCAGAGATCCAGCGCGCCTCTGTCTAGTCTCGGGACCTGCACTGACCCGGGGGGGCAGTGCCAGGCAGCCTCTCCGTCTCCGGTGAGGGAGCGACAGAGTCAGCCGCCTGACAGCATGCTGGTGTACGATGAGGTTCTCCAGCAGCACCGCCGGCTGCTCAGCAAACTCGACCTGGAGGAGAAGAGGAGGAGGGAGGCCAGAGAGGGAGGTGAGCAGGATGATGAAGGGCAAAGAGGAGGCATGGAGGTGGAAAGAGGGGGGGTTTATGAGTAGGAGGGGAAGTGGTAGGCAGAAGAGATGACTACAGGGAATGGTTGCTTGTGTCATTAAAACTAATGGATAGGTTTGCAATTGCTTTATGATGAAAGATAATTTTGCTCTCCTCTTTCCAGGTTTTTACTACGACATGGACGAGTCGTACGATGAGAGTGATGAGGAGGAGGTGAAAGCCCATTTGAGAAGAGTGACAGAACAGCCCCCGCTCAAACTGGACACATCCTCCGAGGTGCATGAACACAGACAGACTTCATACATACGTACAAGGTTTTGAAGATTTTCATTAGAGTGATATTCACCTGCCCAAATTTCTCTCTCCAAAGAAAGTGGATTTTCTGCGTGTGTGCGGTCTGACCACGCTGGCCCAGCGCGATGAGCTTCTGGCGCGCAAGAGGAGGAAGAGGAGGAGGATGATGAGAGAGCGCAGCCTCTCTCCACCGGCTGTGCGGGGCAAGAGAAAGGCCGCTTCACCTTCAACACCTACAACTCCCTTAACTACCCCGTACTCTGCCGAGCAGATGGACAGCACCCCCGAACTGACGGAGAAAAAAGACTTCCTCCATATGTTCAACCTCTCCCATGTCAGCCCACAGCAGAGGAGAGGTAACAACCTGTTTAGTATCCACACACATCCTACGTGCTACTCTGCTCTCTTCACAATTGTTCTGGTGATTCCCAGTGGAAAAATACAACATGCCATTTCTCTCAGCTTTATTATTTACTGAGGCTGTAGGAGGGGTGAGAAGAAAATAAAGTTAGGAGGCATCAGTAGAGGAGGTTGTGGCAGGATTTTCTACTTTCTCCAGTAAGGGTGGATTTTAATCCATAGCCTGTCAAAATATAGTATCAATTAAAAATTTATGAATTTCTTTTAAAAAATTATCAAACTAATGTATCTTTAATGTAAAAATGTAGATGTTCACAGATAGACATTTTAAAAATGTGCTGAATTAAATATTTAGATAGACTTTGTAAAGTTCTTTAAAACATATGCATATATGTATATACTGTATAAGGGAGAGTTTCTATATGTCACAAATACAGTAACCCTCCTACAAACACTACTTTTGTATGCTTATAATTCTGTGTTGAATAAACGTATTGGCTCATTATTTCCCATTACTTATTTAAAAAAATCCAGGAATTTGGCTGTTTATTTTGTTTTATTTTACTCATCTATTAAAAAAACATGAAAATCTGATAAAAAAAGAAATCATCATACAAAAATCCAGGCGAAAATTTGATTTTAAAATACCGTTTGCAGAGCAAGCTCTCTGTTGTTTAAATGTTTATTGTTTCTTACTTGCTCAGAGGGACACTGGTGCATAATCAGCAGCTCATTTGCGCTCCCTCTCAATTTTTCTTTGAATTTTGTGTTACCCAAAGCATTTTCTGATCTGTCGACATCGGACCTAGTTTACTGTAAACTGCGGTAATCAGCTTTTGGATGGTTAGGGACATAAAATCTGGGTGAAAATCTGTAGAAACCAATTTACTCCTCTAAAAAATGTCATATTTTTAGGTGAAAGCTGGTAAAAATTGAAAATGATGCGCCTTATTAAACTTAATTTTTTGTGGCCAGTCTGTGTGTGATGGTGTCGTACTGGACGTTACCTCAAGTCATCCATTTGCTGACCTTTTTCTGTCACTTTCTCATGCCAGTCAATATTTTAAGTCCTATTTTCAAATATGACTGACAGGTGCTCTCATTCTGTCTTTCTCTCTGTAGATAAGGAGAGGACAGAGGAGCTGCTGAGGGCCATTCAGAAGAAGACTGTGACGTTAGACACACTCAGATATAATCCTTTACCTCCGTGTAGCAGTCCTCCTGCTCCCTCAACTGGTGAGACACACACACACACACACACACACACACACACTTAAGCAAATACACACAAACATTTATATGCATGTTTAAAGTTCCAAAAACTCTTTCTAAGGAACTGTACAAATGTGTTTTTTAGGTGACTCCTCATCAGCCCCTCTGCCTTGTCAATCAAATGGACATCTGTACCCAGACTCTCCCAGCCCCTCCCCTCCCTACGTACACAAACCTAAGCATCTCCTCCATAACGACGCATTCAAACCCTACATGGACGCCCACGTGCCCCGCATCCCTCCACCCTTGACCCTTCATCACGAAAAGGCAGAATTCATGGAGGCTCAGCCAAACAGGAAGCTCCAGGGCCTCCAGAACGGAGTTGTTGCTTCTCCTCAGAAAAAGGAGCCCAATCCCGTGCAGAACGGACGGAGTCGGCCCTGGGAGAGGTTCACACCTGAGGCCTTTGCTCAGCACTTCCACCAGGCCGTGCTGCAGTCCACACACAACACACTGCAGAACAAAGGTTAGCCTCCAACTCCCATAGGTGCATGACCATTAGGCTTGATTGTGAATTTTAAAATGACAGTGTTCTGCCACCTGGTGGTGTTTACATGCAATATCCCAGCAGTTAAAATGTCTTTTGAGTGCAATATTGGCTCTGTTGCTGTGATAGAAATGGCAGCAAAGACTGACGTTGCCTTTTCATCTCACTCTTTTCTTCTAAGGAGTCTCAAATTGTGTCCCAGAGGCCGACCGCTCGCTGCCTCACAACATCTCTCAACTGAAAAGTTCAAATCTTAACCACGCGCCTCAGCATGCACACATCAACGGCCATCACTTCCATTTCCCCGCAGCCAGCAGGGACGCTCCGGGACCACAGGAAAACCTGTCTGATGAGGACGAGGAAGAGTCTGGTCAGGAGGAGGAAGAGGAGGAGGAGGAGATGGAAGAAGCTCCAAGGAAGTGGCAGGGTATTGAAGCTATTTTTGAGGCCTACCAGGAGTATGTGGACGGTGAGTCAATGTCGAGTCAGTTTTATTCATGTAGCTCAAAGTTGCTTTGCATACTTTGAAAAACCTGAGCTGGAAATACCTCATTGCTTGAAAATATTAAAGTGTTATTATTAAAACATTAAATAATAAAAAAAATAAGGCCTGACTAATATGAGATTTTGGACGTTGTTACCAATATTGATATTTAACAGTTAAAAAAAACAGATAACTTATGGATGTAATGGCGTCACTATTTCTAAATGACCCTTCTGTTGCTGTTTTTTAAAGTCAAAGAGACGGAGTTGCACCTCGTGGAACAACTCTCACTGAGGGGCAACTTAGTTTTACAGCCGCTGTGGAGACGCAGGCGTATATGTTATCAGTTTTATTTGTTAGAGTATTTTATTTTTGTGTTTTATTTCTTGTAAGAATAACTCAGATTTATAAAACCAGTTGTTTTAGGACTGTATCTGAGGCCAGGTGTCATTTTACTCCATTATTCAAAATGGACTAACAGAGTTACAGCAGCCCATGTTAATACTCATACTCGCAAAAAAAAGCCCTATACCTAAACCTAAAGACTGTTTGTTTTTGAGACGCATTGATTATTATTAGATGTTTTTAGATGTTACAAGCCTTGTATTTATATTGCTATCTACAGTAGATATATGAAAAATGATGTTTTAATGCAAACAATAAAAAGGAAAACTTAAGCTTTTGTTGGGGGCCTAAATGTTTTTGTTGGAGGGCTCCAGGGGCCGCTATTTGCCTACCACTGGACTGCACTATACTCTTGTGTGAAAGAGGTATTAGAGTGAATGTAACTTTTTGTTTTGTGGTTTCTGTGTGCTTCTCTCTGTGCAGAATGGAGTATAGAGAGGCAGGTTCTTCACAGTCAGTGTAAAAGACTTGAAGCACAGAATTACAACCTGACCAGAACTGCAGAGCAGCTCTCTCTCACTATGGGGGTAAGCGTCTGTTTCTGTCTCGTTAGATTCATGTACTTTCATCTTTCAGTGTCAGTGCTCCTGTTTTCTGTTTGTACTGTTTGCAAGTGATGCAGCTTAGTGCACAAAGTCTTTGCTCTGTAATGAGAGTCGTGTCCGTCCTTCATTTGTCAGGAGCTGGTGAGTCAGAGGCAGAAAGTGAGAGAGGAGAGGGAGAGACTGCAGGCCCAGCTCGAGCACTTCAGGAGGTGTTTGACACTACCTAACATTCACTGGGGCAGGGGGCAAGTCAACGGGCACACGCCGAGGTGACCCCTGACACCGACTCTCTGATGGACACACCTCTGACAGCGAAGGAACAGTAACAAGACAGACTGGCGCCAGACCACTCTCTGCACTTGAAGCACTTGAAGGAGCCAATCCTTGTCTTGTCACCCTTCTGGCCGATCAGTTATGTTACCTGACTGGTTCCAGACTCAACTGATTACCTGCCACGGTAACTATAAACCATGATGACCACATAGTCTGGGCATTCCCATTCTCTCTCATTCTGCCCGTGGATTGTAACAACACTGTGTAGGTGAAACAGCATCTTTGTCAGAGTAACGCTAACCACTCACTCTAGTCCCTGTGTTGGCTTTCAGGACTTTCCACCATTTAGCTCATATCATATCCATTTTTGCATAAACTGTATCGATCCATGCAAATGAGACGTATCACCTGGCACACATCTGTAGCCTCTCTGGACAGCAATGAGAAGAGACTCAGCGTGCAGTGGTCACTTGGTTAATACTCAGAGAATGAAAATTGAGTCAAGGAATCAAAGCACACCTCAGGCCTTAAACTTGATAGGATGCACTTGAAATGGAATTGGAGGAAATACTTGACCGTCCTCTGTGTGGTATAATGTCGTAGTGTCTGCTGAGCACTGTGTCTGACAGAGGGAGGAGTTTGTGTGCTGGTAAAGGTTCTGCAGAGGATAGGAAACATCTTAAAGATAGGATCTATATAATGGCAAATGGTATCAATGAAGTTTTTTGTTTGAGGTTTAATACATTTTCCATTGGTAATGTCACTTGTGATAGGCAAAGAATTTTGTATGTTTTGTTGTTTGAACCGTTTCTTGTGGGAAGCCATATGTTTTGTTTGAACTGCTGCTGGTCAGAATAAAAATGTTTAGAAAATGAAGGATGTTAGGACAGTTGTATTTGAAAAATGTTATGTGATGTCAAAATGTTTGGGGGGTTGATCAAGATGCACTGGGGATGGAAGACAACGTGGCAAATGTCAGCCTTTGTCTCACAACATTATCAAGTTGTCACGACTATTGTTCATATGGTTTGTCCCAGAGTTTGTGTCCTAAACCCTCCACATGCCTATAAATGTTGACAAAACTTGAAGAGAAAGTTGTGATTTTTTTTTAAAAAGGCCTTTTTGCAAGATTCTATACGTGCTCTTAGATAATTGGCATCACGTTATTGAAACTACAGTACTTTTAGACATATTGTCCAAACTTATAAATGTTTTCACCAATCTGAAGGTGATTATTTTGAAAAACTAAGTTTAGCTGATTTTGTTGAGGAAATGAAAAAGCCAAATTATTATTCAGCTCCATTTCTGGACTATGTCAACTAATAAACAATCTCTTTTCACTTGAAACAGTTATCTAATTGTTCATGAGTGACATGAACGTCAGAACGACACTATCTCTCTGTGGATAACAAGAAACTACACCTGCTCTGGTCTTTTGATGAGGTTTATTTTTGTTCCTGCCAGATAAAACAATGTCACAAATTCATAACTTCTGCCTCTTTCCCTCTGAATATTAAAATCCCAGGAGCCCGTTCCCACAAGCACAAGCTGCAGTAGCAAACTCCCCAAATCACCCGACCTTCCTGCCTCACCTGTTCAGTCTCCTCTGCAAACTCGCTGTGAAATCCTGCATATTTGTTTCAATCAGTTGTTATGTAATGTATTATTTGGGCTGTATAATTGTGATGAATTATTTATTAACATATATTGCTGTAAATTCTGATGGAAATTTACATTAAAATATTTGTAAAATGTCTTTTGTCGGCCGTTGTCATATATTTGGGGAGAGTTTTCATGACTTATAAATATTTAACAGTGGTCTATGTTTCCATTTACTCAGGTTGAGATAAACAGCAACTTGACTGTGTACAGCCACACTCATTAATGTTGAGACTTTTGATGCTTTTGAATAAGTACCGACTCTTTTCTCTGATCCTGAAACCATGTGTCCTTGGACTGAATGTGCAGCGGCAAATGAAAAAATGAAAAACTCCAATGTGTCAGACCCTCCATCCATAAAGATATTTACTAGCTACAAACTGTATCATCAGTAATTAGTAACTATAATAATAATAATAGCTGTAATTCTCTATAGGACATGTGTTCCATGACCACACTGAAGGAGCAACAAGTTTCTGCTGTGGACATGGTGCTTATATTTAAAGGGACAACCATGTTTTAATAACAGACCTGGACAAACTCTTTGTGAATTCTATGTTTGAAAATAACCTTTATAACTGCGTCGCCATCAGCATCTCATCCCCTGTAGTCATTTCTTCACCTGACATTAAAAAAGGGCTACACATTATTATTTATTATAATTGATAATAACAAATTATAGACCTATAATTAATTTCATACCATCATGAAAAAAGAATAGTCTATCGTCTTTGAACAGCATGAGCAGATCAATCAATCAGTCAGTGAAGTGGACAGTTTACTTGCCATATGAGGTAATGAACCTCTGCTTGAGAAGAGACTGACCTGATGTAAGATGGGTTGGTGAAGGTCAAATGTCAGTTTCACTCCTAAGCCATATCAGTGCCATATCAGTTCCATGTTTCCTGAATTAACAGGTTTTCTGAGGAAGGTCTCTTAAAAAAGTGCCATGTTTGCCGTCTTTGGTTTAAAGAAAGGGCCACACGAAGAAAACTCTTTTTTTCAGCTTCTACAAGTGTCTGAACTCCACTGGGGAAATGAACATGATTCGTTCAAAAGGTATTCCTCTCATTTGATGATTTGATTATGGTGTTGATGGTGCTGTCTGAGACGTCGCTCCAAAATCTCAAATGGGTGTTTAATTGGGTTGAGATCTGTGAGATATGTGCCATAGCATGTGATTCACTCCACTTTCATATTAATCAAACCAATCATTCACTGACATCCTGGAAAAGACCACTCTCATCAAGATAGAAATGTTTCAACATGGGACAAAAGTAGTTGTGGAAAGTAGCTAATTACATTTACTCGTGTACTGTACTTATGTACAATTTTTAGTTACTTGGACCGTATTTGAGTTTTTCCATTTTATGCTACTTTATACTTCTATTCCACTACATTTCAGAGGAAAACATTTTATCTTTTACTCCACTACACTTATTTGACAGCTATAGTTACTAGTTACTTTGCAAATCAAATGCTCTGCACACCCACACAGGTGTTTTCAACTAGCCTGGCTGATTAGACCTCCAGTCAGGTAGAAGTTGGATGGAGCTATGCTGGAAATTACGCAGTGGTCGAAGTATTCAGATAATTTACTTAAGTAAAAGTACTAATACCACACTGTGAAAATACTCCTCTACAAGTAAAGTTCTGCATTCAAAACCTTACTAAAGTAAAAGTATGTAAGTATTATCAGCAAAATGTAGTTAAAGTACTCAAACTAAAAGTACTCATTATGCAGTAAAATGGTCCCTGTCAGTGTTTTATATGATGTTTCTGGATTAATATCACTGCTGCATTAATGTGTATGTTGCGTTTTACTGCTGTAGATGTTTAAGACTGAGCTCATTTTAACTACTTTGTATACTGTTGGGTAGTTTAATCTACAGCAATGCATGATGGTCTATAAGATGTTTGTAGCCCGCTGTCCTGTGAGAACCACGTATCTCTAGAAAGTCAACTTTTCATGAGAAAAACAGCCTGTTTTCAGCTTTGTGACGATGCATTTTCCAGCTAATCCAAGGAGGGTTTAAATAGTTTATTTATCTTAAGATTGGTTGGTTCTGACAATAAACACAAAGAAGAAGAAGAAGCGTTGTTAGGATGTTTATTTGCAGCACGGGCCGAATAGAGTGTGACACCACCAGACTCGATATGCTAGATGGCTAGAGCTACAAGTAGTGTACATGTTGTACTGTTTGTGTTCAACTATTAATAAAGAGCCCAGTAAGGAGGGTAATGCTTTAAGTCACAGAGGACAGAACAGAGTGAAACAAGAGTGAGGGAGATGTCAGTCAAGCACAGCACCAATTAGGCAACATAAGTGAAAACACCTGTGTGGGTGAACCTTGCTGGTCGAGATGGAGTACCCATTGTGAATGATGAGTACTTTTGATACTTTAAGTACATTTTTCTGATAATATATTAGTACTTTTACTTTAATATTTTGAATGCAGGACTTGTTACAGAGCATTTTTACACTGATATTACTACTTTCACTTAAGTAACACATCTAAATACTTCTAAAAGTGATCAACACATAAACTTTGTGCTGATTTCCAGGGACGCTTCTCACTAAAGGGACTCTTGGTACAGAGCCATCAGACCCCCTCACTGGGTCAAGCATTCAGACTCATGCTGATTCCATAGAGTTGAATGCAGATTGCACTTTAGTCACTGTTCCTGTTCTGTCTGTTCCACTCACAAAGATTTCTCAGTCAGATAAGCAGTCTTTGTGACTAAAGCTGTGGCCAACAATGATCGCTATTTTAAAGTCATTAGCTGTTTTCCTGTTGCTATCCTGATATAAAATTAAGTCCTTATCAAGGCTAGCTTATGTTTCTCCTCTCACTTATTCAGGTTTTTCATTGAATTTGTTTCCCATCTGTATATGAACAAAATGACCAAGGATGATGTAGTAAGTACTGTGCAATGACCAGCAGCTTTATTTCAGACATATGCAACATCAACACAAAGACATAAAATGAAAGAAATACATATGGTAAAACAAACAATCATCATGTAGATTAAGGCATTCCAAGTGGAAAAAGAGAGAGGGATTATGCAGTATATGGAGCAACATAACGCAGTGGAAAAAGATCTTTTGGCTGGATAAAGCACCACCATGTGACAAACCAAAGACTGGCTCTCATGGAAATGCCCAGCAGCTATTCACATGGGTTCTGGATGACTATCAGCAGAAAGTCATTCTCTGCAGAGACATAAAAGAAGAGAAGACGGAGGATACAAATGTAGTAAAAACAGTTGTTGGCTGACATAATGTTAAACGTTTGTTTCAGTGGTTTTCATTAAGTCAACCATACTAACGCAACTACCACACACTCACCTGGTGCGACCAAGATCTCATGTTTCTTGGAGCGGATGCGGAGGAAGGTGAGGTCATTCTGAGGGTCAATATCCCTCACCGTGCTCCTGGCCTTCATCGTGAGGTGGCGAAGAAGTCCTGCGTACTGAACCGTCGTGGAGTTATCTAAAGTTGTTCTGATGGGAATGCCTGAAAAGATAAAACAGTCAGTCAGTCAGTCTGTATTGCTGTATCTGAGTTAACTGCTGTGAAGTAGGGCTGAGTTGCTGATTATTTTCTCGATTAATCGATTAATCGTTTGGTCTGTAAAACATTAGGAAACAGTGAAAAATGCCCATCACAATATGTGATGACCTCATCAAATGTCTTGGTTTGTCCGACAAATAGTCAAATCCCCAAAATATTCAATTTATTACAATGCAAGACCAAGAAATGTGGCAATTTTTCACATTTGAGAACCTGGAACGATCAATTTTTTTGGAATTTTTGCTGGAAAATAACTTATCGATTAGTTGATTATCAAAATAGTTGCCGATTAGTTTTCTGTCAATCTACTAATCAATTAATCGCCTAATCGTTGCAGCTCTATTGGATATTTATGTTTTTTGTCTTACCTTCTGCATTGACAACTATTGTTCCAATCACACCTTTATGGGCTTCGATCCTCTTCAGTGTTTCCTCAACTTCAGCCTGCAGGACAGAATGAAATTAAAGACATTTAATAAAACACCCACTTTATGAAATGTCTGTTTAGCAGAGTTAGCTAATAAACAGTAACAAACAGCAACTGTAAAGATGTTTGATTTGATTTCAGTCAAGTTAATAGTTAGCAAGGTTAGAGCCAGTCAGGTAAGTTACATGTTATAGCTAGCTTAATATAATAAATGCAATTTCAGTGTTTTCGGTTATCTTACGTTAATAAATAAGTTTATCATTAAGTGACATAATGGAATATACATTTAAGAAAACGTTTCCGAGACAAACACAGTTAGTTAAATCAGCTACGTGCTCAGTTCCTACCATTTTGTCTGTGAACGTCTGTCTGCGACAACTCCTCTGTCTTCTCTCCGCGTCTCTCTGTTGCCAAGAGAAACGGAAGTGACGTCCGGCGCAAGCGGAAGTGTAGCATAGCCGTCATTGTGTGGTGGTGGGTTTTGTGAGCTGTGTATCTTCACTGGAAAAATGCCGGAGTTAGCGGTGGAAAATGTGGTCGTTCACCCCCTGGTGTTGCTCAGCGTGGTCGATCATTTTAACAGGTCAGTGAGTTTAATATTTGTGTTCAGCCTTTACAGAGGTTGGAAGTTAAAAATGTCCAGAAGCGTAACGTTGCTGCTAAGCTAAGCTAATGTTAGCCCTGCTGAGTCAGAGCCCCGTTCAGAATGAATACCGACATGACCAGGCTAGTTAGCTCAGGTTAGCTCGTCACCTAGCCAGTGTTAGCAAACAATATGTGTTAAACTGTTAAATAAATCAATAACACAGTAGGATTTATTAGTACTTTAACTCGCTGGTACGTACACACTAGTGACATGATCTTGTCATTCATTTCATTAGCGATGGACAACAGGAAGATTAGCTTAGCTCACAGTAGCAGCCTAGCTAATGTTTATGAGTCATGGCGTTCAATTTTGACAAAGCTAACGAGTTAATTTGTTCTGTTTTTCAATCTACAGGATAGGAAAGGTTGGCAATCAGAAGCGAGTGGTTGGTGTCCTTCTGGGATCATGGCAGAAAAAAGTTCTTGACGTCTCAAATAGTTTTGCAGGTGAGTGACATGGTGACAGCATTTGGGTATCTTGAGAGAAACTGATTCAATAAAGAACAGTTAAAAAAAAGGTCATTGAAGTATGAGAGGCCGAGATATACTGAATTTTGGTCCCCAAGACTGGATCCTTCACTTCCCATAACCCAACTCAATAGTATCTTTCATTTGACCCTCCCTGCCCCTTAAATACCCACATCTTTCAAACTTCACGCACCCTAGTTTGTAATGCAGGCTGTAATGTAAATAACCCAGATGACATCATCAGAGTTAACACCTGTGTGAACTGGTAACTGGAGAGGTGCCACTTCACCTCCTGTGCACTGCCGAGGTGCCCTTCAGGAAGGCACCGAACCCCTAACTGCTCGAGGGATGCCATTACGTGGCAGCCCCATTCACTCTATCATCTCTCCCCCAGTTGCATGCCTGTTGGTCCTCTGTGTGTGTGTGTGTGTGTGTGTGTGTGTGTGTGCGCGTGTGCGCGCGTGCGCCCGCGTGCATGTTGTATTTTGGGCCTATGTGTAAATTGTGAAAAAAAAAAAGGAGTGAAATTGAATTTCCCCGAAGGGGATTAATAAATTAATTCTTCTTAAAGGTATAACGAGTAGGATTTGTGGGTTGCTGTTTGTAAACGCGACATTCAAAGTTGGCCCCTCCTCCCCGACTCAAAGTGCACACGCTTCTGGTGGTCCCACGTGCTTACGATCTGGTAACTGAGTCCCACACCTCACAATCTGCGCACTGTTATTGGCTGGGGGCTACACACCACTGCCCAAAGGTTGATGCCCAGAAACGTCCTGAACACAGCAAAATAAGAAAATACAGGCAGAGGGCAGGGTCTCTGCAGATACAGACACCGCCACACACTTCTAGTGGGTCATAAGTGATGATTGAGAGGTATTATCTTTGTATGAGTCTATACATTGTTTTTTTTAGGAAAGTCCTACTCGGTATACCTTTTAATTCTTTTTAGTTTTTTAGACTTTAGAAAGTTCCCTGTGGAGCCACAGAAAACATTACACAACTGTTTTCACAGTCTGAGTAGTACGATGATCATGCCTAAAATCAGTGGAGGGTCCTTTAACATATTAGAATATGTATTAAATAGCATTTTACTGTGGACTCATGACTGCTACAGCAAAATAGGAAGAGAAATTATTCTAAAAGTCAGTAAATGCCGTAAGTCTGCCGCAGACAGATTCTGTCAGTTCTGTAATTCATTTTCAATGTTCCTTTCCAGTGCCATTTGACGAGGATGACAGGGATGACTCAGTGTGGTTCCTGGATCATGACTACTTGGAGAACATGTATGGCATGTTCAAGAAAGTTAATGGTAAGGCACTTACTTCAGGCACGTAGTTCAGCTGTGTTTGACGTGACTGTGTTACCTTGATTTTATACTTGTGAGTAACTGGCTTCCCTGGTTTTCAGCCAGAGAAAGAATAGTCGGATGGTACCACACAGGACCCAAGTTACATAAGAATGACATTGCCATCAATGAGCTCATCAAGCAGTACTGTACCAATTCGGTATGTAACTACTTTGCTTTTGTCCTCTGCTTAATGTGCATGTGCCTGAACATCACCTTGTTCTACTCATATTCACTCAGATGTTGAATCACTCACTTATATGTTTCTCTTTTTTTCCTACCAGGTGTTAGTCATTATAGATGTGAAGCCCAAAGATCTTGGTCTACCCACAGAAGCATACATCTCTGTGGAGGAAATACACGACGTAAGTGCCCCATGAATTGCATTGAAGCACATAGAATACCCGTTGTTTCTAAAAGCTTTTGGACTGAACAGTGTCTCTGAAACAATTTTTATTGAATTATAATGACACAATAAATACATTTCCATTTGTGTGAGTTTGGTGACAATGCATGCGGGGTTGCCTGGGCACAACTCTGGTGATTTACAATTAAAAGTACTGAACTGGAAGGCCTTTGAAGAGCTGTAGTTTTTTCCTTTTTTAGAAAGTATTCCCATGAAAGTGACAGGCTGTACTACAGTGCTATCACAGTTTTTTGTATGTTAGTTATAAACAAACCTTTTCATTGTTGTAATTTACTATTTGTAGGATGGCACTCCAACATCCAAGACATTTGAACACGTCACCAGTGAGATTGGAGCTGAAGAAGCAGAGGAAGTGGGTGTGGAGCATCTGCTCAGGTACTAAACAAACCTTTGATTCACACATTTTGCTACTCTGTTAGTCACGTAACACCCATCTTAGGCCCTGATCAGACAGGAGGTGGTTTTTGCAGTGGGCATCTTTTTCCAGTTGGTTTATATAGGCAGTAAGCGTTTTGCACGCTGCTTATGTGCCCTGGGCACCTCGTGTTTTAGATGCCTGGAGCGCCTCGTGTTTTTGCAGGATCCCCCTGAACGCCTCAACTTGAAGAAACTTCAACTCAAAAAGAAGAAAAGCGCCCAACGTCATTTGCATTTGTTTCCTATTGTCCAATCAGATTAATTGAGTGGCCAAAATATAACAAAACATTGACGTTAAAATAAACATAACCTACCGCAAACAAATGCTCAGTTGCTTGGCAGGACCAACGGACTGACTTTGGCAGGACAGATCCCTGCGTCCCTGAGTCAGCGTATTATTTGGGAACAGCCTCTCACCCTCCGCCTGTCCATTTTTTATGCAGATGTTTCTAGCCAAAATAAAAGGTAGGCTACAGATCTGTGAGTTTACTTCACAGCAAAATCACAGTTAGGCTAAGGACAGTTGATTCGGTGGTTGCCTAGCAACAACAAAAAAAAAAATGCAGCAAGCTGCTCTTTTTTTAAAAATTGTAAACTTTAATTAAAAAAGCAGTGTGTGGTGCGCCTTGCAGGTTGCAAAAATGCGCTCTGTCTGATGAGGGCCTTAGTCACCACAGTAAATAACTGTGATTGTTGTACAGAAAAAAGTGCAAAGAGGTACCGATGAAAATGATCAGCAAATGAAAACTCCTTGCACAAAACATTAAGTCATATTCATGCCCATTCACTTCTCATCTGCTACCTATGTCTACAGAGATATCAAGGATACCACAGTGGGAACTCTGTCACAACGGATCACAAATCAGGTTCATGGCCTGAAGGGACTCAACTCGAAGCTGTTGGACATCCGCTCTTACCTGGAGAGAGTGGCAGCAGGCAAACTTCCCATCAACCACCAGATCATCTACCAGCTGCAGGATGTCTTCAACTTGCTGCCAGATGTAAATCTACTGGTAAGTCGTTTGAGTTTGAGGAGCATTTTCTTTGTATCACTGTAGGTAAATTTGTGTCTCTTTTGAATTGTAGTGAACCTTTCACTTGATTTTAAGTGACATCTGCACTTTTTTTCTAGTTTAATTTGCTTATTGTGTGTGACTTTGAAAGATGGATATTTACAATGAATTAAAGCTGCAGCAATAACTCATTATTATACTTTATATTGACAACATTGGCACACTTGTTATAAGTACCGCACACTTACAGTTACAGAAAAACAAAAAATTGAACGGAAAAATAAAAATAATAATCTCTAACCGCGCAGCAGCTTCTCATTTTATCCACTGGAGGGCAAACTGAGTCAGGTTTAGTGAGACACACACAGCTCCTGCACATTTGTGCTCAAATGTTAACCAGTGTGACCTGTAGTTCCTAAGTAAGACATTTGTCAACCGTGGGCATTTTATTTGGATTTAGACTTGGGTTGAGATTTGCTGTGATTTCCAAATCGAATTTTGTGATGAACTTTGAGCTCTTCAATTCAGTAGTTCAGAAATGTAACGTAAAAATGTAATTCGGTTATCAAGAGTTGATTGATAAAATACTCTTGTAATCCTGTGATTTACAAGCATATTAATGGAATAAAGAAGACTGTGGAGATGAATACCTGCTGTGTTTGATCCATGGCTCCTTTTATCTTTTCATTTTTAACACTCTTTAGTCAAATAGTTTCAGCATCCCTGCATAGAATTGCATCACAGAAATCAGTTTGCTTCTAATCTCAATTATTATTTAGCCACCAGATCTGTGTTCTTATCATATGAATATGATGTGTGTTGCATTGTTTCAGACAAGATGTTGTGTTGCTGAATATTATGTATTTGTCTTTGCAGGAGTTCACAAAAGCCTTCTACCTTAAGACCAACGACCAGATGCTGGTGGTCTACCTGGCCTCGCTCATACGCTCTGTGGTGGCTCTGCACAACCTGATCAACAACAAGATTTCCAACCGAGACGCAGAAAAGAAGGAAGGACAGGAAAAGGAGGAAGGCAAGAAAGAGAAGAAAGATGACAAAGAGAAAAAAGATGAGAAGGACAAAGACAAGGAGAAGGAGAAAGCGGACGGCGCCAAGAAAGACGAGAAGAAGAAGAAATGAGTGTTCTTCCTTTTGAGGTCTTCTCTCAAATCACGCAGTCTTCATCTGGATGATGCTCTACTTTCTGCCCACAGTCGCAGCTCTGTATGTGGGTCTCAGGCTAAAAGTAGGACTCTATATGGGGAATGGTGTCATTTGAGACTTGGCCTCACCGTCACAAGTGGCACTCATAAAGACTGTTATCGTACAGAGATGATGATGTTTGCGTCTTCGGTGTTCTGAACTATGAGAACATGTTTATTCTGTTTTCGTAGTTGCCACGCCCCTGGTGTGGTGCAACGCCTGATGTTGCTTTTTTGTAATATGGAAAAAAAATGTTTTGTTTCTGTATCACTCATTAAATTGGGATCATATTAAAAAAAAATGTTGTTTTTGCAGTTTTCACTGTTTTTTTACTTTTCTAAATTTAGAAACAGTTGGGAAATTGTTGTGTAATAGAGATGCCTGAAGGCAGATGTACTGATAAGTTCCTTTTGAGATCATCTTTAACATGGGGTTATGGAGAGAGAGCACACTTGGGACGAAAACAACAGACACTGTGTGTGTGTAAATATTCCCCATGGGGCAGTTTGAACTCAGTGATGCTCTGATTGCCAAATTATAGACTGAAATGAAAATGAGGATGAGTTACTTTGCTAAGAACCTGCTTTGGACAGACCCTATTAAAAGTGATACAGCTCAAACACTAACAGATGCTATAAACAAACAACACAGCAAAACTCAAGTTCCAGTTAGAATAGTATACAAAATGGCAGTACCAGTTCATAAGAGAGGTAAGAACAAGGTTAAATCTAAGTCAAAGTTGCATTTGCTTTATTGGCATGATGATAATTAAGTACAGGAATGTCAAAACATGAGAAAAAAATGGAAATTTGAACTCTGACAAATGGGCAGACCCTATCTGCTGATGAAGATCATGTGATAGGATTGAAAGCTCCTGAACAGTTACTAAATTGAGTTGGGGATGAGATTATTCTGTCAACAAATGTGTTTGCAATACAGTAATTTAGAAAATAAGAGAATGGCTTGCACATGCACTACATAGTATACCATGATGAAAGTAAATCATTTAAAAAAATAAAAGAATATATATATAAGTTGTAGTTCAATTGAATGTAATGTAACAGTAATTATCTCGGGATATTTAGGTTACATACACGGACAGTTATAACCCCACACAGGGAGCAATGTGGTGCTTTTATTGAGGAGAGGCGGGACTGGCATCTGCTATATTTTTAAAACTGCGTCATCTGCAGCTTCTCGCAGTACTTCGCTGCCACAGTAACCAAAATACACGCAGTAGTAGTAGTAACCAGTACAGCGCGTTTTAAGCTCAGGTTGTGTGGGACAAATCAGATTATTGGGAAGGTAAACTGGATTCTGACGTAAAGGGCTTAAACCCCGGCGGAGGAGCATCGCATGTGCCGCGCGAGCTCGCTCACGCTCAGCAGCAGCAGCAGCAGTCGGTGGAGGAGGAGAGCAGCTCGTGCCACATCCAGTCAACAAACCCTCCTCTCCCTCTCTCTCTCCGGACCTGAGCATGACTCCTCAGATATCTCACTGCGACTGAAGAGGACTGACGGTGTCATGGCTTCGTATCTGCAGGTGAGGCTGAAAACGGGTATTTTTGATAACTTGTTCACTTGTCAGGGTGTGGTTGTGCTCCGCGTGCTGCGGGCCTGTTTTGGCAGGTGGCACGAGCTTTCCAATCAGCATTTGAGTGCTTCGGTTGTGTGTTTTGATGTCCATTTACCACCCCCCCACCCCAAAAGCTCAGTCACGTGCGTGTGGAGATAAACAGGTGGTTGAGAGGCTCAGGGTTGCCAGGGGCGAGAGGCTGTGATTAAATGCGTCTTTAGCGCACGTTATCTGTCAGTGCCAACCGTTTTGAGATGGCCTCTTCTTGTTCCAGATCGCCGATGATGAGAAAGGCCATGATCTGGACCTTTTCTGTGTCCCCAGACATTATGAGAACGACTTGGACAAGGTGATCATCCCCCATGGACTCATCATGGACAGGTAAACCAGTCCACAACGGGCAGCAGCACCAAACACCGGAAATAACTCTCTCATATTTCTGTCAAGTCATCTGACACACTCTTTCTGCTTCACTGTGTCTGACACACACATTCACACTGGCTTGTGCTAGGATTACAGCAGTGCACTGTACTGTATTTGTTTGGCAGATCACTGTAACCCGCATCCTGATGTGCATTTGAATATGGGTTTGGGAGGAAGGGGTTAAATACCCAGTGCAGTGCTTTGAATTGCATTGGAAGCAATTATGTCTAAGTGCAATATCATGTTCCGGATCTCCTCCCTGTCCTAGGAACTGTACTGCATCCACCATTGCACTGTAATTTACGATGCATCTGTGTCCTTTACTCTCTTGTGTGTCTCTGGTCCAGGACAGAGCGTCTGGCCCGCGACATAATCCGGGACATGGGGGAACACCACATCGTAGCTCTGTGTGTGCTAAAAGGAGGCTACAAGTTCTTCGCAGACCTCCTGGACTACATTAAAGCACTGAACCAGAACAGCGATAAATCAGTCCCGCTGACGGTGGATTTCATTAGGGTGAAGAGCTACTGTGTAAGCTGCCTTTTCCTCATTTCATTTCCAGGAAACACTCCTGCTAATGTGAGGTGTGTGATATAGGGGGCTGGGAAAATACAAATGAGGACAATCTTATACAATCAGAAGTGGGCCACTGCGGTGTTCAACGTGTGGGGAGTCTGGGTAAAGTGTTCAGACATTTAAAACATGTAGATTTGTAGAGGGAGGATTTTCCTTGTGATTCTAGCTAAACAAATAAAACAAACTGAAACTGTAACCACGCTGAGATGGATAATTGTCGTCTCCTCTTTGTGTCCCCAAGAATGACAAGTCGACAAACAGTGTCAAAGTCATAGGAGGGGATGAGCTGTCCAATCTCTCAGGCAAGGTTAGTGTACTGGTGTTTGTCAGGCAGAAATACTTCAACTACACTGTCTTGTATAACCGTACAGTATACTTCATCAACTGTTCTTTCATTTTTCTTCTGCAGAATGTATTGATTGTCGAGGTAAGACTTTTATTTTTTATTCTGTATTATGTTTTGGGTGGATAAAATCAGTATATGTACATTTATATTCTGATATGGTTGACTCAGCAAATTGCATACCTGATGATTAATCAAGGTGCTTCATCACAATAATGCAGAAATCCTCATTTCAATGCTATCCAATACTGTCATACATCAGTCCAGCTCACTGATTTGTAATATTGTTCATGATATAAATACCTCAAAGGGATAAATACCTTGGTATAAACAGAATGGAACAATCTCTTTATGGTTTGATGATGTACATTTTAATATTCTGTAGTAGTAGTTTGTATTAAAATAAAATGTCTGACATCATTTTTAGTGTAAAACTAATTGGATATAAAACATTAAAGTCATGAGTTGTGTTAATGTCATATTTTTAAGTAACGCTTCTTTTCGTTTATGCCTCCACGTTTAATGCGACCACTTCCTGTGTCCTGCATTATAAAAAGGATATTGTGGAGACGGGAAGGACGATGCAGACGCTACTGTCCCTGCTGAGTGAATGTAATCCCAAGATGGTTAAAGTTGTAAGGTAGGCCCCATCAGATGCCGTTTACAGTCCAGGAAGCTGAATTATAGACCTCCACTATAACTGGCTGGTATATCTGCGGAGAGAGTGCACATAATGATGCTCTTAGCTAATGGACACTCTCCTTTTAGGACTGTATTAGAGATGTAATGTGACAGAAGGAGGGAGTAGCTTAAGAGTTAATCTGCCGCAC
Organism: Oplegnathus fasciatus; assembly: GCA_003416845.1. Lineage (NCBI taxonomy): Eukaryota > Metazoa > Chordata > Actinopteri > Centrarchiformes > Oplegnathidae > Oplegnathus > Oplegnathus fasciatus. Next base: position 652,275 of record NTHP01000312.1, on the reverse strand, counting down.
TATTAACTGCACTGTGGAGGAAGAAGCCATTTCTCTGAAGTATTCCTGGTGGCTGGTTGAAACAGGAAATGTGTTGAAGCATTGTGGGTTTCCTCTGATGGTTGCATAAAAGACAGTAGTTTTTGTTTGACCTACTGTAATGGGTAGGGTAATTTCTATTGCATTGATGCCGCCCATGTAATAATTTATCGCCAATATGTCTCATGACAAGATTCTATTGTGAATTCTTAACTGGCCTATTTATTTAAATAAAATTCCTACTTAAAAGGCCAGTTTACCCAGTTCACACACACAAACACACAAAACATTTTCCCACTGTGGTATCAAGCCATGCAGATAGTTCCTGTTATATCTACAACTGACATTTCGGCTGCCACCCTTAATACAGCAGAGCTGAATAGAATTTTATTTGTGGTGGTCTAAGCGTTGAAGAATTACATTTGAGGAAATTAAAGCACCCATTGCTCAGGAAAATCTGCAGACCTTTCTGTTAACTGTTTTCTTTTAGAACAATTTTTTTTACGTAGAATAAAAATCTATACTACTGTATGTGAAAATACATGTTTATATAAATATTTATATACAGTCTATGGTAAAAATACAGTACACAGCGAGGTCTGAGATTATTCTGAACATTGTTTATGGAAGTGAAATTTATACATATACAGTTTTTGTATATCATTTATCCAGAAACAATATCCATCCATCCATTAGCTATAACTCCTTATCCTTTAGAGGGAGCTGGAGCTAATCACAGCTGACATTGGGTGAGAGACCCTCGACAGGTTGCCAGTTCATCACAGGGCTGACGCATATAGACAGAAAACCATTCAAGCTCACATTCACACCTATGGGCAATTTAAAGTCTCCAATTAATCTAACCTGCATATCTTTGGACTGTGGGAGGAAACCTTTGTGCAAACTCGCCACAGAAAGGCTGCCAGCTTGCCGGCAACAAGAAACGATATGTTCCAGTTATTCCAAATAATTCCTGCTAAACTTCCGTTTTTTCTTTCGGTGAAAGGAGCTTTAAGACAGGGGACCTCGATTCATTGGCACCACTGAGCCTGCACTCTGATTCCAACATTGCATTCATGCATGAAAAATGAGCTCCACACAAAGAGGCTGATCTTGAACCGTGAATGGGCATTTGCCAGCCAAGGTGTTGTGCAGGTGTACCAAGGCAACCAGTGCCATCTGTCAGAATTAAAACCTACACTGAAAAAGTGAAGTGACAACAGTTCTTTCTCTCTGGTATGTTAATTTCACTTTAAAGGCTTTTGTTGAATGTATGCTGTATTTTCCTCGTTTGTCATTCCAGCCTTCTGGTGAAGAGGACCCCGAGGAGTTCAGGGTACAGACCAGACTGTGAGCATCTCTTTACTCACTTTACACTAAGACATGTTATCTAAGTAGTGAAGTAATATGTGGTAGTGCTCATTTCATGTGTGTCTGGTTCTTTGAAGGACTGGTGAAGTGTTATTTAATAAAGCTGTGTTTTTCATGCAGGATTAACATTCATTTCAGGAAAATCTACTCCAAATGTAGCCGAGCCTGGCACTTATGCACTGACACATGTCTGATAACCCCCTGCTCACACTGTCTCTGATTATGTAATGCTTTTAGGTTTGAGTTGGATAATCTCTTTAAGATTGTCCCTCAAGGACAGCTGTTACTGTAAGCGTTTTGACTTTCCACTATACAGCACTGACAGCTTAAGTATAGACCCACACAGACAGTAAGAGCAGCATCTATGTGTTGACTACAGAGCCTCTGATAACGGTAAATGTTTCCGGATCTCATTTCAGATCAGCCTGAGAGTTTGACTTCCACTGCACTTAAAAGCGGTTGTTTGTGTTCTTTATATGACTCACATTGGTGGTGTCTGCATATTTATTTCAGACATCGGTTTTGAGGTGCCAGATGCCTTTCTGGTGGGCTACGCTTTGGACTACAATGAGTACTTCAGAGATCTCAGTGTAAGTTTGCTGCAGTTGATTACTTCAGATGAAAAGTACGAGGACAGACATCTTATGCTGTGTTCCAATTCCATATTTCATTTTAGTTATATACAGTATGTACAGTATACTGCTTCTCATAGTATACTGTTTTCAGTTAGCATACAAAATAGCAACTACTTCTACTACTACTACTGTATATCAATCAAACTGACCTTTTAAATTTGTGATGACTGCCAATTACACAAAGAGAACGTAAAATGTTTTTCCAATGTTTTTTGTAGTTTTCTAAAACCTTCCTCAACCTATTTCACCACCATCTGCAATTATTTTAATGTTTTGCAGCTGAGAGTAGCTCTCCCATATCCCTTTCTGCATTGTAGAAGAATAGTGTGCATTAACAGCACGTTCAAAAATCAGGCATTTTTTGAATGCTGACTGTCATGAGTATTATTTATTTTATCACTTTTCCACTGTGAATACACTAATGCGAAAAAACCTGCTTACCATTAGTGTGTAGTATAGAATTGAGACATGTTGAAATTGTTCTGGGGTGACTGTGGATGTGACTTACAAATAGGTGCCAAATCAGTTTCTGGGGAATGTTTGCATAAATAATAATAAATAATTTATGTATTTAACATTATATTTATGATAAATTGTTTCTCCATATATGATGATCTAAATGCTACTTCAAAGCCTTCTCCACACAAGAATATAAGGGGCCTTTTTTCACAGAAAACATTTTGACATGTGACAAGTAGGAAAAGCACAAGTGAAAAAAATTAAATGAACAATGGCTGAATTCGAAGCTGCTTTGGTCTCAGGGTCTTGATATTGTGCATGCTGGCTCACTGTCACACTGCCATGACTTACTGGACCCTCGTTAATGTTACTGGTAACACATGATTACATGTCAAAATGTCTGCTGTGAAAGATGCCGGTTCTGGTGGAGAAATGCTAAATCATTCTTACTTTATTCAAATTAAATTACATTTTTTTTTCTTAGAAAAGGTCTAATTTTAATGCGTTGAGTCAAAAAATGTGTTCTTTAAAATCCTTCATGTTTAATTTGTGTGTAATTGTAGAGTGTAAAACCTCCTCAGGTTGTTGACACTGTCACATTCCCAGAAACAATACAGAGGACACGACCTCAGTGTCCTCAATAGTAGCTGCAGCCTTGGAAAGAGCATAATGTACTAGCTGTACAAAATGTCGAATTAAAATAGAAAATCTAATCCCTGGACAATAGAAGTGCATTAAACATGAATTCAATGTCCTCCTGGTTTATTTTTTTCACAGCACATCTGTATACTGAACGATCAAGCCAAGGAGAAGTACAGAGTGTGAGCAGATGAAGTGCTGCAGAGGCGATGACTGAATCGATGAAGACTAGGACCACTGTGATGACCCTCCTTAGCTTTGCTGTGTTTTGAATCCTATTTATTTTTCTACATAAAAACCCACAAAATGTGTCTTGTGGGTTGTAAATAACTTCAAGAAGAACATTTCATTTCCCCCCTATTGAATACGTGGGATCAATTATGTGTATTATGAATATTTTGGTTGTTAAATTTTAATTTATTTATTCACTTAAGTGTATAGACTTTATGTTTAAGTTGCAGTTTTATCTTGGAGATAGAGAAAAGAATGTCATTAATTTGTTCTGACTCGTCAAATCACATGTCTCAGGCTACTGCTTTATGTTCAGTGAGCTGTCAGTCAAATTTAAGTCGCCTTCAGTTTGTACATGTTTCTGTGTCGACTTATAATGTGGATACATCCTCTCATTATGCCATAAAATGACTGACTTGGAATGTACTGTATGTTTTATGTCATAGCTAATGTTTTCATCGAGGACCTGTTTACAGCAATACAAATCCCGTTGAAACCTTGACTCCTGTTTTTTTTCTGTTGCATTTTTTCAGTTTTACCCAGATGTTTAAAAATAATGTAACGCTTGCTATTTTAGTGCCATATTCAAGAAAAAAAATACTCATTTAATTTCCTGTCCCATTGATATGGAAGTCCATTTCCACCAATGTGATGGAAAAAAAAAGATCCTGTAAGCAATGAGAAACTTTCTCTAAATAATGACTAAGTAGCTCAAAATAATGACTTAATATCTCTGAATAATGAGAAACTTTCTCAATATTTTTATTTAGGCAGAAATGAGCTTCCATAGAATTCTATCCTTAACACTAATCTGGATAATATAGTGTATGACAACACATTTGACGTTATTTTACTACATTTTGTCATTTGTACAAGTAGATACACGATACCTTCATGAAGCTCACATCTAAGTTTACCTTGGTGTCAAGAGCACAACAATCTAAAAGTAGCTTGCTCTACATCAGTGCTCAGAAAGCTAGCTAGTGTGCGCGACTTCGTGATGGTAAGCCTAAGTCAAAATATTGAGGAAGTTCCTCATTATTTTGAGATACTAAGTCATTATTTCAAGATAAGTAAGTCATTATTTTGAGAGTTTCTCATTCTGAGATATTAAATCATTATTTCGAGGTAAGTCATTATTTTGAGTCTCATTTTGAGATACTAAGTCATTATTTCGAGATAAGTCATTATTTTGAGTCTCATTATTCTGAGATATTAAATCATTATTTCAAGATAAGTAAGTCATTATCTTGAGAGTTTCTCATTATTCTGAGATACCAAGTCATTAGTTTGAGATACTAAGTCATCGTTTTGAGATACTAAGTCATCATTTTGAGATACTAAGTCATTATTTCGAGGTAAGTAAGTCATTATTTTGAGTTTGTCATTATTTTAAGACACTAAGTCATCATTTCGAGATAAGTAAGTCATTATTTTGAGATACTAAGTCATCATTTTGAGATACTAAGTCATTATTTTGAGATAAGTAAGCCATTATTTTGAGGGTTTCTCATTATTTTGAGATACCAAGTCGTTATTTTGAGATATAAGTCATTATTTTGAGATACTAACTCATTATTTTGAGACACTAAGTCATTATTTTGAGGTAAGTCATTATTTTGAGGGTTTCTCATTATTTTGAGATAAGTCATTATTTTGAGATAAGTCATAATTTTGAGATACTAAGTCATTATTTTGAGATACTAGGTCATTATTTTGAGATATCAAGTCATTATTTTCAGAGTTTCTCATTATTTTGAGATACTAAGTAATTATTTTGAGATAAGTCATAATTATGAGATACTAGTCATTATTTCGATAAAGTTACACATTATCATTACAGGATCTTTTTTTTTTGTCATCACATTGGCGGAAATGAGCTTCCATACTTTATCTTTATTTTCGAGTAGCAAATGTATAATTGCCTCAAACTCCTGATTACAGTGCCTTGACAGCTAACTGCTTAATTGTGGCTAACGCGGAAGCACGTCGCATACTGTGACGTCACAGTGAGAGGGCGGGGCGGGTCATGAAACGGTAACACAAGCCGTTATAGAAATGAACTATTGTAGTAACCAGGTGAATAATGCAGGAAATCATAAGAATACCATCTGACACATTTTAACTAGGCCGCAACAGCGACACTGTGACCTTTGTCATCCCAGTTTATACTGCTAACATTAACGTTAGCTTTGTGCTAACCTTGTGACGTCAAATACGTGGGACCGCTCCAGCGCCTCTACACTTGTTTCATGGTGTTGTGACAATATTCATTTGTAGGATTTAGCTAGGCTTCGGACCTCTACTTTATATTAAATGTTTGTTTGTAGCTGCTTTTCTGTCTTTGTGTGACACCGAGCAGCTACCATGCATATCAAAGAGGAGATGATAACCATTTTAAAGCAGTTTGACATTGGAAACAAGTTCTCTTATCTACCGGTGCTGCCCAAAGCCTCAGTGCTGATCCCTCTGTTAGTGAAGAATGGAGAGCTGCACACCTTGATGACCCTGCGTTCAAAACAGGTAACCTTCATGTTAGGTGGAGGACTAATGCTGTCTCTATTATCTAACTCAACCTTTGACTTGTGTGTCTCTGTAGTTGAGGACCAGTGCTGGTGAGGTGTGTTTCCCCGGTGGGAAGAGAGACCCCAGTGACAGAGATGATGTGGACACAGCTCTGAGAGAGGCAGAGGAGGAGATAGGTCTGCCACCTGATGCTGTTCAGGTGGTCTGTAGACTGTTCCCTATCATCAATAAGGTAGGGCAGGAAAAGGGGTTCTTTCCTTTCAGGGCATCAGCTGCTTTTGGGTCCATCTCTCTCTCACACCTTACCCCCTCCCATCTCTTTTAACAGAGTGGTCTGTTGGTGACCCCGGTGGTCGGCTTCATAGATGAGTCATTTTGTCCCTGTCCAAACCCAGCTGAGGTCAGTGCTGTGTTCACAGTCCCTCTGGACTTCTTCACCAGCGAGGACCACTACTCTTCCTACAGTGCTGCTGAGGCGGTGGGGCCGTTGCACTCTTTTTATTTTGTGGACCCTAATTCAGGAAGCCAGTATCACATATGGGGCCTGACTGCTATGATGGCCATACTGGTTGCTGCCCTTGCTCTCAGGAAAAAACCCAAGTTTGATATTGGTTTTGACTCTGAGGATCCGTTATCCTTCTTCAAACAGATTCTACACAGAAGAATTAGTAAACTATGATCAGCTTTCAGTTTTCAGTTTTCCCCAATGTTAGTAATCCATTTGTGCCAATTCAAAATATCTGAAGCTAGATTTGTTATGTAACTGCACTGCTGTAATTTACTGCATTAAGAGTGCAATGTGGAACATAACTTACATGCAATGTTTGTTTTGAAGAGATTAATATAAAAACCTTTCAGAGCTTTTTTATAACAAGCGCGTCTTAAACTCAGAGGGGGGAGAAAAGAAGCAAATCAAGACTTTTAATTTTTATTAATTCATTTAATGTAGCAGCAGGATTACAGATATAAACAGAAGAGTATACAAATGTCCAGACCAAGGCAAAGTACATGTTAATAATAGTTCAGATGTATGATAACACACTGGGGTTGACCTTTATCCCGACTGCAGGGTCTTAAGGCTAGACACTAAAGCTCAAGCTACACAGAACGGATACAACAGAACTGTTGAGAATGTGAAATAGAAAGCGAACTAGGAAAAGTGAGCAAACTGATTACACACAAGATACAGCTCACACTATTGGCAATTAACAGTTAATTTATCATGGTTGCTCCTTTTTGATCAAGCATTTCACAGCAACAATAGTAATGTTGACAAGCACATCAACACAAGAAAGCTCTCCATAAAACAATCTCCACGGTCTCGTCCCTTTTACCTCACATGTACAAATCTCATGAGGCATGAAAAAACATTTTCAACAGAAAATAACAAGTTGACAATTCACTGGTGAAGCTGCACAGTATTATGTTGAGAGTACTCGCTCTGATATCTTGCGATGGATTTCCAAAGAGAAAATGTTTAAACTAAAATATATATATATTGGTATGGGCTGTGGTTATGCTTGTGTTTAGAAATAAAGATTCAATCACTGAAAAGTGTCCTGATGTTAAACAGTCCTACAGAATAAAAAGGACAAGGAGCCAAATAGCAATGACACAAAAAGGGACACCAGTAAACACAGCAGATTAACGGTTAAGTTATCAAGGCACACAAAGTTCTGTTGAAAGCATCACAATTGAAATTCAAGATACCCCTGCAGTATATTTCACATTTAAATATACATGGATATTCATTTACATGACTGAAGGACAAAACCGATATTGTGTACAGATTTGTGTGCTATCTTCACCACCATTTAAATTCATGTTTCACATGGGTTTTTTCAGGTGGAAGTGGCTATTCGAAGAGTCAGACTGAGCATCCTGGATTGCTCAAAATGAAACGACTGGACGTGAAAACATGAAATTACACCACAATCCAAGACAAAACATTCTGACAAATGTACAGTGATACAAATGACAGTTGGTGCCACCCCACGCATGCCCTCTGCCTCAAAATATATGTTCTCTAAAACTGTAATTGGTCCGATGTTAGATGTAGAGCAAGCTCTATGTCCACACCATGAGGTAAAATTTACATTCATGAAACTGAAGTCACAGGTTGGCTTTCTGTGTTGGTATGGCTTTAAGAGGCATTACTGTTCCGCACGTCTTCCGCAACATCATGTGCTCTTAAACTCCCCCACCCAAGAGGAATGGAATGCTTGGAAACATCACTACTGCGCTCTAACCTGATCTACAGTTAATGGATGAGTCAAAGTGCCATTTGAGATGCATGACATAAAAAGGAAAAAAGTAAAAAAACAAAACAAAAACACACACACAAGAAACCTAGCCCATGTATTATGTTATACAGGTTGGGTAAAGTCAATGTTGAAACAGTAGAATTAAGTTCTAACATATTTGCTTGATGTCCACTTAATTACATTTCTAATTTCAGTCATACACTTCACAATAAACCTGCGCTTCATGTCAGGAAAACATACCAGCAATGATATTCTGTGCTATGCGCATAAACCAGAAAGTTTAGTTTTACAAAAATACTCTACATTTTGATACATGGATACAAAATTCTAAAAAAGATAAGTTACTTTAAAATGGATCACTAACAGCTGCAGGACAAAATAGCATGACTATGAAAATGTAAACAAATGCATATGTGAGCAATTCTAACATTTGAATTATTCTCAAAAATTGGCTTTTTTTTGATAACGCCAAATTGGCTACTGTTATAGATATGGAAAGTACAGCAGTGTTATTTTGCATCAAAAAATAGAGTAATGTAATGACAAATGTAAAGTATCAAATTGGTGGAAATGTTAATGAGATTAACTGATCCATGAAACAAAGTACCTTTACATATCTTTTATAAATCTTGTACTTAAAACAAACAAAAAAACAAACATGCTGAATTGCTATCCATGTAAGAGCTGCATAATTTAAATGAGTAAGTACAAATGAGTAAACATTATGAGGGCATTTGCAAGGACAAGTATGAGACAAGATGACGACGATTCACAACAGGAGCTTTGGTATGCCTGGGTGCACTCCAGTCTGACCCCACAACAACAGCCAGCTCTCTAGACTCAACTCTGCTTCAAAACTAACAATTAATGTCAGTGCTATTGATACAAGTATAAACTGTTATGTACTAACATCACATCAGAAGTGCCCATCACTCCCGCACATAGCACCATAGATAGAATCAAAATGGCGGCCTCTATGTAACAGAGATTTCATTTACCAGTGAGCCCCTGTTCACAACACAAGGGATGGGTACTGGATGCCTACTTCACATGGCGCCAGCCTGCACACGGTACCAACACTGAGACAAAAACTTAAATATTTAACACAACACAAGGTAAAACAGTCTCAAGTGACAGACTGAACAGTAAATAGTACAAATAGCAATACGATGAAAATCCTTCATTTCAATGCACAAACTAAATGAATCAGTATTTTAGGTGTTTTGTCAGTGTGTAAAACACAAAGGCCTACTTACCACTCCAACACTGAAAAATGACAATGCTTTTGTGGGAATGGCTGTTTTTTTGACAGACTTGACTGGACCACTGAGACTGAATACAAAGAGGAATTCAACAGTGAGCAGACATTCTATACAAAGTTGTCCTAGACCTCAAAAATATTCAGACATGAGAAAATGTAAAAATGCTTGGTTAAGATGTATTTACCTTTACAAAGACAACTGCTTTATGTTTTTTTTCTTTTCTTTTTTT